>CAJVPY010002047.1:0-17299 GCA_910591965.1 Dentiscutata erythropus | reverse complement strand
AGCATGTGATGAATTTCGTGATGTTTAAGCACAAATATTCCCTTTTTTACTGCATTTAGCACATTGCCCAATCAGATACGAGATTTTGCGGGCATACATCATTTAAAATGCCATATAACCATACACTGCGTGAAATTTTCAATATCACTCCGTTCCTGGTATATACTTCGTGATATTGCATATCACTCTGTTCCTGGTATATATGGTGCAAACCATCTAAATCCATTGCCTTGTAGTCTCGAATAATATCTATAAAGTATGGCTTGTTTTTTTTGTGAAATTTCTCTCTCGTCGAGTAGATATAATTTTTTAAAAAGTTTCGATTAGTAAATGCTCAGGACTCTTAAATACTTAAGTGGCGCAGATTTAAGTAAAAATGTCTAATTGAAATTTTGTTAGTACTGATGCAATCAAACTCGTAATTTGTAAAAAATCTACACTATATTATAGGATAATAAACTTATAAACATATTCCTATTACAAATAGCGAATGGTATTTGAAAAGGGCGTTTCATTAATATAATATCACTAATGTACTATTTTATTTAAAAGAGAACTTAATATTGGCCCTAATATTCTAAATTTCATTAAATAATAACATAGGACTTTTTAAATATCATACTCATAAATTTCTTTGGTAATTCCATTAAGCTGAAATGAATAATATTGTGTAAAATTTTTGTGTTATGTAACTTTTGCATAAGTGATTCGGAAATTTAATAGCTAAAATATTACTACATGACAAAGATACTTGAAACAAATATGGTAAGCCTACAGTAAATAAAAATAATCAATTAATTAATGAATAAATGTCATAATTACGAGTATGTCGTAGTTGCGTAAAAAAATATTTACCTGTTAATCCTCTTATTCCTTTATCAGTAGCGTATATACCGAGTGCCCAAAAGTTCCTATACATGGTCCTTTTTTTTTTAAGTGTTGCATAAATAATCATCGTGATCTCTATATATAAGTCACTTTAAAAAAAGGGACCGTGTATAGGAACTTTTGGGACACTCGGTATATCTAACTAACATCAAGATATTTAATTTCCTTGATACACGTTTTACTTAAAAAAAAGTTGGTAAATTAAAAAAATTTTGTTTGCGTTAAAGATTTGTAATATGAATACAACAACGGCATCCGTAATTGAAGTTCAATTCAGATAAATTCTTTAAGTCTAAAGATTATTAATTATTACGGCGCTTTTTTGGAATTGGGCCTAAATTAAGAACCCGAATTACTATTGAATTATCGTGATTATTAATAATGATTACGTATCAAATTCATGACGTATATACTAAAATGATCCCCAAATCAAATAAAACTAATATAGTTTATCACGTCAAACTCATCTCCCCACCTTAAAACCCATCTCCTGCAAAATGTATTCGATAGTTAATAATTATTTAGCTCATATTAACTGTGCGTCATAATATGTATCATAAATTTTAGGGTAGTGTAAAATGCGTCATAATGTTACTTTAAAATTTAATAACAGCCATCTAAATTTTCATAATACCTTTTAGGACTAATAATTCAACGTCAGTTAATTTTGTACCGGACCAGGATAGGTAAGTCTGTAATATAGGTCACTTTTGATAGCTCAAAATATTTAATGAGAATGAAATCCATCCAACCTCTTAGCTTCTGCAAGATACATAATATATATTGCAATTCTATAAAGAACGGATAATAAAGTTGAAATCACGCTTTTTTTTTAAAAAAAATTAATTCTTAAAGCCCACTAAAATTCACTAGAAGATCTTGTACTTCATCATCCAATTCTTCCTCGCTATTTAGGAAATTAATGAAATCAAGAATTTGAACTTTACATATTAAAGTTTTTTCTAATCAAAATTACATGTCCGCAATCCATGCTTCCAAACGATTAAGACATGCGCTGGATCAAATTTTGATTGAAGATTCCTCACGTGCATCATGTAGCAGTTTTGAATAATATAATCATGTTCTCAAATGTTGTGTTAAACTTGAATAATAGGCCCCTGTTGTAATTAAAATGAAACAATTTTAGTCTCCTTGCAAGCGTAACCTTTATAAATAAGTAACTATTTCCAATATAAACAGCCTCTTTTTATGGTCTATTTTTTATTACCAAAATGATTGTCTTCATTCTTGAATATTGAAAGCATGAAATTTATATGATTCAAATATTGCGGAATATTGTTCACAACAAAACAGCGCATGCCATAATAAAAATTGCTAAATGTCATTCGTAACAACTGCAACATGTTTGTAATTAAAACAAAAAGTTGGCAAAAGCACTTTAAATAAAAAGGTCATAAATATCGGAATCGAGATCAATGGAGAAATTTGAATGGTAGAAGTTTTATTAATAACTATTTTTCGGATTGTTTAAGAAGGATGGATATTATTCAAAACCTACGTGTGTAATTCTTAACGCTTTAATTACTCATATTTCTGTAGCACGTTAAAATGAAATTATTTAACTATGTAATTATGTTCTAGTAAATACTTATATTAATCTACAATTTATACTCCATAAATATATTTTTAATATATATAAATGTAAACTACTCATAGTGTATATCGGCTTATTTGGTTCTTGGAAAGTAACCAATTACATAAAGGTTTGCGCTTAAACCAGAATTGACGTTTAAAAAACTACAAACAAAACACTTAATGAAATGTTTCTTTAAATCTATACAAGACAAATAAAAAAATAAAGCAGCTATGTTAAGTAAGAATATGCCACATTTTCTAAAAATTATCGATATTATGCCAAACTGTGTAACTATTTAGGAAACGATTATATTAATGTTTCGAAAAAAATCAATGCGAAATATTTAATAAATTAATAAAAAGCAGAAATAAAAAAAATACATACTTTTTATATTTAATTTAAAAAATAAATTTGAGAATTTGCTCGGGATTTCTACTGTACCAATTGATTTACAAACGGAATCTAAATTTTTTTTCGTATCATATAACTTGCTAGTATATAAATCTTGAGAATGTATTTGTTCAATTGGTTCTATTTTAATATTATCGGCTTCCAAATTTTGTTTTTTTGATTTCATTATTATCTTGATCCATTTCATCTAACCAATGAGTGATTATTTCAATAATTTCTGTTGCAGTAGGTTGTTTATCATGATCTTTATTCATACATTTCATTGATAATTTAATATAACAATTAGGTCTTAAACATTCAGGCCTTCAAATGCTCTTTGTCCGGTTGAATTTTCTGTAATGATAACTCCAAGACTGTAAATATTTGACGCTTGAGTATACGGTGAGACGGCTGAAATCGGTCGGTCAGTCGTTCCGCAGCAATCGGGTCACCGACCAACAAAACTCGGTTTCGGAAATCGAAAGAAGCGTGTTAGATTTGGTCGAGTGGTTAATAAGAATGTAAGTAGTTTATTAACCAACAGGCCTTTATTTTATAATGAATAATCTATCTAGAAAATCTACCCATTCTGCTATTACTGTCTATAATCCCAGAAACGCCCTTAAAGACAGAATCACCATTAATCCCAGAATCGCCGTTTCTGCCATTTCTGTCATTTCTGGCAGAAATGGATTTTCTGGAATTTCTGGTCAGCACACCCGTTTTTTTGGAAATAACCGAGGTCATGAGGCACGTGCCGGTCTCACAACGGTTTACCCATCAAAATTTCAGGTGCTATATATTAATATGGCAGAATCTTCTTTTCTAGAAAGTCTAAGATCTGTGATATATGCGACATGCAAAGCACTCCGTTGCAAAATATTTCCACTGTGTAAATTTCTGTGAACAAGTTCTTGCAGATGAATTGACTCGAGATCCAAAACCTATTTTGTGCAAATGATTCAATTTATCTTTCCATGCTAACTATGATACTTGCACAAGATTTATCATAACGGACCTTATGCATAACTTAAAACAATAATGTAATTACCAGAAACTCCAAAGCACTCCAAGGACGAAGGATTCTTGTAGCCGATTTCACAGTGGTTTTTTAATTCCTGGATAAAATCTTGCTCTTTTTCATTTGAATCGCGAATCACTTTAAGCGCACCATTATACCATGTACCATTAACCTTATCGAACCAACGTGCGTAACATACACTCCTTTTCCCATTTCCTTTGATATTTCTGAGTTCATCATAATAAATCCAAGATAATTTAAATCTCTAATCATTTAATATTCTCTTAAGTTCAGGGTTAATATGATCGGGTGATTTATTAGTTTTCGAACAACTCCTATACTTTGCAAACAAATAATTTGCACTCTGAAAATCTATCTTGTACTGATACCATTTCGATAATATCGAGCAAGTTTACCCATCGCTCCTGTATTACCCATATTAACTGCTTTTTTATAATATTCGAATGTTTTATTAAAATCTTGATCAACTCCGCTTCCATTTGCATAACAATAACCGACATTAGACACTGCTACAGCACTATTACTATCCAAATCAGCAGATTTTTTATAATTTTGAAATGGTTTCTGATAATTTATTTCTACTCCAATTCCACGATGATAACAAATGCCAACATCTGGAATTTCCTAACTCAGCTGCTTTCATATAATATTCAAAAGATTCTTTTCGTCTTTCTTAATACCAATACTATGTCGGTAATTGTAACCAAGTTCGCAATATTCTTTAGAATCCTTTTTTTTTTTTTTTTACCAGGAACGGAGTGATATTGAAAATCACGAAGTGTATGGTTATGGCGTGTATCCGCAAAACTTGCTCCTTATTGGACAAATGCATATGGCGAAGCAAGGATATCAAGATTTCACACGTAACACTTTTCTTCTATATCTGGACATTCGTGCATGATTCTTGCTCATGATCTGTTCTATTGCGGTATTTAATTATATAAAAAAAAAACTGTTAATAAAATGCCAAGGGCAGAATACATACGTAGTGCAAATCAACAATTTAAATTTGATTAATAATATATTATACGTAGTAATAAAAAAAAAGAATTAAAACTATGTAAATATGCATATACCGAAACAATCAGGGCACTAATTATTCACGTGTTTAATTCTTCAGGGGTTAAGATCGGCATAGTTAACGCCAGATTTTTATTCCCTGTGCGTCACCCCATATAGTATACACTCGGTTCCTGGTACCTTACTATTTGAATGACAGAGCATGAATAAGACTACCAAATATATACACAATGGTCTATGAAAACTGCAAGAATTGATGACTATATCCTCAAGTATAATCATAGATATCCGGATACGTAAATCTTTCTCAATGATCTTTGTTAGTAATTTAACCGTAAAAGTTTAATCAGCAGCAACATTACGAAATAGCATAAGACTTATCAAGCAAGGTATGTACGTACGTGCAAAAAAATCTTTCATAGCATGTAAAAGGTGCACAGTGACCATACCTGTATGTACTTGTACATAAGATACCAAATTCGAAAATATTCGCCATTTCAGTATTTAAACTCTACTAAAGTCCTCCGATACTTACGTTCAAAATGAATTTGAATTTTTATGAACAGCTTTCCATTAATCTAACAAATCTTTTTGAAAATGGCAATGACTATAACGTAGTTATCAATGTTGGTCAGGCACCAAATAATCATTCATTTAAAGCGCATTCTATTATTTTGAATTCTCGATGCCTATATTTACAAAAGAAATTAAACGCTGTAAATGATAACAATAGTCTTATTAAAACAATTGAATTACCTGACGTTTCTGCTGAAGTTTTTTCCATCATCCTTAAGTAAGCTTTTAACTCTAATTAAAATTAGAATAACTAATTAAATCTAACCTATTAATTTGGATTTTTATAGATATATTTATAGTGGTGCTGTTTCGTTAGATAATAATCCTTCTAAGATCTTTGAAGCTTTAATTACTTTTAACGAATTTGGCCTTAAGGAAATTGTAAATTATGCTCAAACATTTCTTATTGAAAATCATCATCATTGGTTAAACAGTTCTTTTTTTCCCGTTTTACAAAATAGTTTTAACAATAATGATCTCAAAATGTTGCAAAAATTTTGCATTATTAAAATTGTTAAGCATCCAAGCATTATTTTTGATTCTGAAAATTTCACTTCCATTCCTGAGAATGCATTGGTTTCTATTTTAGAATTTGATTTACAAATGGAAGAAATAAAAATTTGGGATCAAATTATTAGATGGGGAATTGCTCAAGATCCTTCTTTGAATTCTAATCCTAAAAATTGGTCAGACGAAAACTTTTTAACTTTAAAAACTATCCTCAAAAATTTTCTTCCTCTTATCCGTTATCTTGAAATCTCTGGTGAAGAAATTTTTGAAAAAATTCGTCCCTATCGACAAATTCTCGATCCAGCCTTATGGGAAGATATTGAAGCAAAATTCATGGCTCCAAATAAGTTTCCTCCTCGTGACAGACTGCCTCCTCGAAATACTTTAACTACTTCGCCGTTAACCACGGACAAGGAAATAGATATATATAAAATGGAAACTACTTTAAATCGTGAATTAAATTATCAAGAGATGGGCAAATATGACGAATTACTTACAAATTTTAACAGATTACTAATGAAAGATCCAAATAACGCAGCTTTATTAAATAATCGTGGATTAGTTTATCGAATTATGAACAATTATGAAGAATCACTCGCAGACTTAAATAAATCATTAGAAATTAAACCAAGCAGTGCAACAACATTAAGTAATCGAGGATTAGTATATTATGAGATGGGTAGATATGAAGAATCTCTTGCAGACTTAAATGAATCATTAAAAATTTATCCAAATTTTGCAATAGCATTAACTATTCGTAGTTCAGTTTACAATTTTATGGGAAGGTATAAGGAATCATTTGAAGATATAAATAAGTCATTAGATACAGAGCCAAATGATGCAATATCATTAAATGCCCGTGGAGCAATTTATTTAAATATGGGTAGATATGAAGAATCTCTCGTAGATTTTAACAAATCGTCAGAAATAAATCCATATTGTGAGGTATCATTAACCAATCGTATATCAGCTTATAAGAAATTGGGCAAATATGAAAAGGCACTCGCAGATTTTGAAAAATTATCAGCAACCATTTTAAAGGAAGGTTATATTTCATCGCTTAATTATGGATCAGCTTGTATAGCGTTAAAAAAATATGAGGAATCGCTTACATGTTTAAATAAAATATTGGAAATTCAACCAACTAGCACAATGATATTACGTATGCGTGGGAATGCTTATTTAGGGATGGGCAAATACGTAGAATCACTTACAGATATAAATAAGCTATTGGAAATTTTACCAAATTCTGCATTAGCGTTAGTTCATCGTGGAGTAGTTTATTCAAAGATGGGAAAATACGAGGACTCACTTGCAGATTTAAATAGATCATTGTCAATCCATCCGAATAGTGAAGGATTACTAGATGCTCGTGGAAGTGTTTATTTTGAGATGGGTAGATATTTTGAATCAATCAAAGATTTTAATAAATCGTTAGAAATCAGCCCAAAAAATGTTACAACATTGAATATTCGTGGATCATGTTATCTAAAGATGTGTATGTATAATGAATCCTTGGCAGATATAAGTAAAGCATTAGAAATTAGTCCAAATAATGCTGAAACATTATGTTGTCGCGGAATCGCTTACCTTGAGATGAATGAATGTGAAAAATCACTTGCAGATTTAAATAAAGCACTAGAAATTTCACCCAATTACGAAATTTTATTGTCTAATCGTGGATATGCTTATTATAAGATGGGCCAATATAATGAATCACTTGCGGATTTAAATAAATCATTGGAAATTAGTCCAGTTGAACTAAATAATAAATTTGCATTAATTTATCGCGGGTTAACGTACTATAAAATGAACAAATTTAAAGAATCTCTTGAAGATATAAACAAATTTTTAGAATTCTATCCAAAAAACGAGACTGCATTAAATTTTCTTAAAGAAATTCAGCAAAAGATGAAATTTAAGCTTTTTTGGTAATGGAAACATTTATATATATCTGGTTTTTTTAATTTCGAATTATTAGTAAAACTTCATTATAAGTATGCTTTTTTTATGAGATACTTGACCTCTGAAGAGTATAATGGTTTCTAACAATTTGGTTCTCAAAAATTGTTCGTTACAAATAGGTTTTAAATATTTTCATACTTCAATAACGAAATTTCTTTCGATAATTTGACGTTTAACCCTTAAATTTTTTAGTTTCTATTAAATAAGAACTATACATAACGATAATGTAAAATATAAAAGATATTATTATGTTGATTAAATATAGTGAATATGTATAACCTCAGTTAGGTAGATATATATTTAGATTTTGAAAACTTTAAAGCTCGGGAAAAGATTTTATAATAAATTTGAGCTATATAGATATATATATTTATTTTTTTATGCTTTTTAAGTAAATTGT
Source organism: Dentiscutata erythropus (assembly GCA_910591965.1). Taxonomy (NCBI): domain Eukaryota; kingdom Fungi; phylum Glomeromycota; class Glomeromycetes; order Diversisporales; family Gigasporaceae; genus Dentiscutata; species Dentiscutata erythropus. The sequence continues at coordinate 8,911 of CAJVPY010002047.1, read as the reverse complement.
TTAGTATGTACGTAATGGAAATTTATACAATGGATCATGTGCAGGTCAGATAAACTTGAGTCATCGACATAAATAATGATTACCACATGAAAAACAATTATATAATTGTGTAAAACCGGTAAACAGTTTACTCACAGGTAAGTTATAGTTATTATATGGGTTATAAAATAACTAAATTTGCACGGCATGGCCTTCGGCAATGTAAACCCGTGCAAATTTAGTTATTTTTTACAACCCATACAATAACTATAACTAACATAGGTCGCTCTCAAGCGCCTCAATCAATGAGTCAAAAAGTGTCTGGAAATAAATTTTACTTAGCGGAAAATATTTAAAATTAATTAAGCGTGTTTTTTATTAGTAAAAGACATTAAATGAATTTTTCACCTGCCTTTGAAAATTTTACGATCACTAGAGTATTCAAAGAGATCACTCAAGCAGCTTTGCCATGGTCCATTATTTTTGACAGCAACGAATTATTATTTTACTTCTCGCATTAAAAGTTTTTATGGAAAGTGAAAAAAATTGTGAAGCCCAAGAAACAATATCAAATACTTAACATCTCTTGGCTTTCACTCAAATAGCAACAAATTCAACTATTCTGTCATATAGTTGGTGAAATCAGCGAATGGAGTACCAGAAACTACCGAAGTTGATGCTTCACTAGAATTTCATAATCAGTAACATCTTTTACTTTCTTTTGGATAGACGCTTTTTTTATTTTTTATTTTTTTTATTTCTTGTTTTTTTTTTAATTTTTTGTTTTATTTTAATTTTTGACAATGAGATTTGGAAAAATCAATAGGGGACTGCTCGAATATTGACTTCAATGGTTATTTTGATTGATCGTAATAAATGAGCACTAGTACGATCACATTGAAATTGATGCTTGAGAAGATTACAATTATGTCATAAATTGCATATTCAAATTTTCGCCAAAAATTTTTGTAAATATAATTATGCTTGAGCACTATTACGATTCACTCATTATTCTGTTTTTTTTTCATTCTTTAAAATTCATATTAAAATAGGGATTTTGATGTGATTGCAATATAGCTTTAACAGTTCCTCTGTGTACCTCCATTTATCGTTGTTTGCAAAATGATATATCACACAACACACTCATAAATCTCCTAATTGTTGTCCGCAAAGTGCGCTTTTCAGCAACATTTAACTTTTTAATTACAAGGTTGACAAAAATGAATTTCCAAAAAAAAATTTTTTTTAAAGTGAACGCAAAGCTTTTTTTTTTTTTAAAGTGAACGGCAAAGCTTTTTTTTAACTATAGCAAAGCTTTTTTTGACTAAACCACGAAAAGCTTTTGATCGTGGAATTTTATTTTTTGTTATAAACTTCTAAGCATGGTAAAAAATTTTTTGACCATGGCAAAACTTTGAAGAAGCTTTTTAACTTGATCACGACATGGCTTTGGGCGTTCTCAAACGCCTCAATTAATGGATCAAAGTATGTCAAAAATGTATCGTGAATTAAATTTTAATTAGCGGAAAGTAATTTTAATCGATCAATCGAGCTTGTCATTAATATGAGTAAGGTAGTTTATTACGTGAAAAAATTATTTTTAAATAGTAAAAAATGATAAGTGAGTTTGCCATTTCAGTCAAAAACTTTTTGTCCCTAACCTCCTCTTTATTTATCAAAACTTTAATGAATTAAGTATTATTCAAGTGTTTTTATACTTTTATTATGGATTTCATTTTCGACATATATTTTTGTAAAATATTTGTAAACTATTTAGAATCCTCTCAACTTGTGATTGAGATTTTTATTTTGACCCATCGTTGCGCATCAATACAATTATTAAAAAATCATAATTCTTTTAACTTCGAACAAAACCAACGCCGAAAACAATTAAGCATTTGAATATTAAACATTTTTAATAAAAAATAAAACAAATACAGCATATATATATAATTATTTTTGACATAAAAGTTAAGAAATAACAATTGTTAGCAAGTTTTTTTTTGCTCTTTTGAGTTTTCTGGAATTTTTATTATCGACAAGTGTTTCGAACATAAAAAACAACACATAATTTTTTTAGCAATTATAATTTCGTTAAAGATCTATGACATAAAGCAAAGTGCTCAAACAACCTCTTTTTTACTCTATTAATAAGCAATCAGCATTAACTCTATAAAAAAAAAAGATGGTCTGTGCCTACAGACTTTTTTCAGTGAAGCGGCAATTCACTTGATCCATTTTTTCGGCCCCCGACTATTTAAAATTTTATTCCCAATCAATTGATTTAGGCGCTTGAGAACACTCTTAATTTTAAACTAGTTCAATGAGTAGTGCTTCGCGCCACCCATCTTATTTGTTTAATCAAATTACTGTTAAAATTCTTTACAGAATTTATTATTTATTGTAATATGCGAGATATGTAATTATTTATTAATGTGGTTACAGTTAAGATTGTCAATTTTTACTATAATTCGAAGTAAAAATTTTTATTACAGAACTTGCTATTCGATATATAGTTGCAGTTGAGTTTATTGCATTAGAATTATTATTATAGTTAATCACATGTTTTCTTGAAACATAATCATTAAGGTGAATAGAATTAAACTTAATATTCACCTTGGTAATTTATTAAACAATTGAATAATTACAGTTAATTAATGTCTTGTAACACATTTATTAGAGCGAATCAAATTAAACTTCATACTCATACTGGTAATTTATTTGAACATTTAAATGATTACAGTTAATTACACATTCTCTTGAAGCACAATTGTTAAAGCGAATCGAATTAAACTTCATACTCACCCTGGTAATTATTTTTTTTATTTTTTTTTTAATATTGAGGTGACCACTTAGGTCCCTGGCACTTTATTAGTTCAAACGGGTGAGCCATTATCCAAAGACTGGCTTACATATTACATCTATATCACGAGAGTACAACTAGTCACACGTACAATTTTTGGTTGCCTATTTAAGTAGTCTGCCCAAAGCATTAGTGCTATGCTAAGGGTTCTACACTAGCTGTCATACCTATAGCCTAAATAGAAAGCTATCTATTTAAACTCTCTGGTTTCAACCAATATCACATGTTTCCTCCTAATATACCCCTTTCAGAAACAGTAATTTACCGTGAAAGACCCTAAGACTTTAGCTAACAGCAGAAGACATTTATCCTTTTGGTAAACCCAACAGAGTGGTGCTCGTCGCACACGGCCATTCATCTGCATGTTTAGTAATTTTTATACTAATTAGTACCTGTTGTGCTGCCATCACCAAGTTCGTATCTCAAGCCAACTTTTGGGTTCTGCTATAACCCGATCTGTATCTCAAGCCACAACCTTCCTAATTAGTCGCCCATTACATACTCCTTGCCCTTGCAAGATTCACAACAACCCCAGTACCCGCAATCTAGCTGTCTCCTTATCCAGAAGCTTCATCAGTCCCTCTCACAGTTCTAGCCAGCAACCCGGAAAGGTTGGTCTGCCCAGGCTTTAAGTGTCTGAAGGACACCCTCCTTTTGGTTCATATTTTCAGAGCAATGACCTTTTCCTCCGGTGCATCTAAACCGGTAGTTCGGCTAGTGTGTCCCCCCACTAAAGGACCTGGTCCTACAGTTCACTGATCTCAGGTCGCAGTCCGAATTCAGCCTTCATGTGATACCATCAAAGATCGCTACTACTCCCAACTCGGGACTTGCCAAGCAGGTTCCAGAATCTTCTCGTTCTTTAGTGTTACTAACACTACCAGGACATTCTATATCTGCTTGGCAGTACGCAGACGCCTAACAGTGACAACTTTCCAATACAGAGCATTGGTGTGACCCAAGGTTACAGGTTATTCTAAGCCCCAACTTAATGAAGATCCGTTACTATAATGCAAGCCTATTTTCCAAACTTTCGTCGTCCGTGGGATTTGAACCCTAGGCCAGCTACTTGGAGAGGGTAATGACTTGACCACTTCACTAAGCCGCCACACCTCTCACCCTGGCAATTATTAAATGATTGAATGATTATGATTAATCAATGTCTTGAAGTACAATCGTTAAAGGAATCGAATTAAGCTTCATACTTGCCCTAGTAATTTATTTGAATGATTAAATGATTATTGTTATTCACATATTCTCTTGAAATACAATCGTTAAAGTGAATCAAATTAAATTTTGTACTCACTCTGGTAATTTATTTGAATGATTGAGTGATTACAGTTAATCAATGTTTTGAAATACAATTGTTAAAGCAAATCGAATTTAACTTCATATCCACTCTGGTAATTTATTTGAACAATTAAATGATTATAGTTAATAACACATTCTCTTGAAACACAATCATTAAGGTGAATCGTTTTAAACTTCGAACTCACCCTGGTAATTTATTGAATAATTGAATGGTTATAGTTAATCACACTTTTTCTTGAAACACAGTTATTAAGGCAAAATGAATTAAACTTTGTACTCACTTTGGTAATTTATTGAACAATTGAATAATTATGGTTAATCAATGTTTTAAAACACAATCGTTAAAGTAAATTGATTTAAACTTCGTATTCACCCTGATAATTTATTTGAAGGATTATATGATTATGGTTAATCACACTTTCTCTTGAAACACAGTCATTAAGGCAAAACTAATTAAACTTTGTACTCACTTTGGTAATTTATTGAACAATTGAATGATTATGGTTAATTAATGTTTTAAGACACAATCGTTAAAGTAAATTGATTTAAACTTCATATTCACCCTGATAATTTATTTGAACTATTAAATGATTACAGTTAATTACATGTTCTTTTAAAACACAATTGTTAAAGCGAATTTAATTAAATTTCATTCTCACCCTGGTAATTTATTTGAACGATCGATTAATCAATATTTTGAACCACAATCGTTAAAGCGAATTGAATTAAATTTCATTCTCACCCTGGTAATTTATTTGAACGATTGATTAATCAATATTTTGAAACACAATCATTAAAGTAAATTAATTAAACTTCATACCTACCCTTGTAATTTATTTGAACAATTGATAATGGATTGGATTTATCTGTACTAGATTTAGTATATTGTACTAGATTTAGTACAAGAAATATCCTAAAATTCTCACCAATTAAAATAAGATAACTAGCCTCAAAATTAATATGCAACTTACTTATATCATGGAGTATCTGTAGTTAATATTATAGGCTCATCAGAGTTTCACGTGAGACAAAATCGTGTGCCAATTATGGCAATTTATTGTCTGATAGTAAAATGTAACAACAATTATATCAGGTAAATCAATTAATATAAAAATAATAAAAATGATAAGTAAGCAGGTGTTATATACTTGATTTGTATAAATGATGTAATCAAGAATTTATTTCAATATAAAACCATTGTTCAAAGTAAGTTAAAACCGGGTTGGCACTAAATTATTTAAGCAAAAATCTTGAAAAATTTTTGGTCATCAACTTCTTTGCGATTATAAATTAGATGTTTTGAGGGACCGATATACTTGCCATTGTTACCTTAAAAATTGTGGTTCCCTTAAGTTCCCGGATGCCACAGTAATGAATGCTGTAAAGGTGCATGATCTGTGCAACAATATAAAGGTAAAGGCGCAGAATACATCGCATCGCTAAAATATAAGCGAAACTAACCAAATGGTTCACTTGAATGTAAAGAATAAATTAGAGAAGTATTAGTTATAAAATTAGAAACACCAATGAAAAGAATGGAGTAGAAATAGATACTTCCTGCAAATATGTATAAAAGGCCCTTACTTTTGTCTTACTTTTTAGATAGAACTCCTTAGTATATAATTCTCACCTATAGAAATAGTTATTTTCTTATCTCTTCTATATTTGTTAGTTACTTTATCGGTTAGATAAAGTAGCCATGTCTTTATACATGTTAAATTTCCTTTTCTATTTAATAAAGTACTTTTGAATGTTATTATGTGACTACGTGACTTGACGTCCATTGTTAACATTATTGTTATAAAACATACAATACAACCTAATATATCCTCATATATATTAGAAGTTGTGCCAGTAAGTATAGGAGTATGTAAATTTTTTTTATATATAAAAAAAAATACATTAAACTTTTTTTCAACCTTGCAATGGGACAAATTTTACCGAATATCAAAGAAGGTGCCAAGGTTTCTGTTTTGGGCCTTGTTGTGAATGAAACCATTCTTCGTCCACTTTTAGGTGAATTATAGAAAACCAACTGACTTTCAGCAACCATTATAGAATCAGCACCAGGCAAAAATCATTGGGTAATTTCCCTTGATTTGCAACCAGAGGCAAGAATTGAAGTTGCGGCAGGTCGAATAAAATTTGTGAGTTTTTTTACAAGCAACTCGAACACCAATCAACATATAAATGATGAATCAGAAGAAAGCGTTGGTGAAACAAATATATCAAGTGATAGTGATTGTGGTGATCAAAATGAGGGTGAGGGTGAAGAAGAAGCAATAGGTCCTAGTCATGTAAATAGTATATTATAGGTTAATAAAATCATTACTATTGATTTCTGTCAAGTTTTTCTTTCTTTTACTAGTACACCTGTTGTACATATTGGAGATATTACTAATGCAATGCCCAGATAGTTTTTTGAGTGTTTCATACCTGTTGATTTTATAATTTCAATAGTAATTCTGTCTATAAATAGATATGTATATGAGTGTAAAAAGGGGTGGTGTGATCTTACTTGGATGGAGTTTATGAAATTTATTGGTGTCTTAACGATTATGACCTATGTAAAATGCACTGATATTTGCGATTATTGGTCCACAAGACAAAAAACAGAGGGGGTTTTTTTGACGTTTGGGCAGTACATGTTACACCAACAGTTTCAAAAAATTATAAAATATTTGAAGCTAACCAATGTATTGAAAAGTGATGATTCTTTTTACTTTGCACACCAGTTTCATAATGCCTTTAATGAGAACCTTACAATGGCTGTTTTACCTGGTACCTATCTTTGTATTGACAAATCAATGTGCCAATAGATGGGTAAGGTAGATAAAGGTTCTTTCCAATGAAAAATACCAAGAAAACCCACCCACTCGGTTGCGAATTTAAAGCAACTGCAGATGCGCAGGTTAGTTTAATTGTAAGACTAGATCCTGTCAAGCCTCCTAAATATGCCACAAAAATAAATTTTCAGACCAATACCCACCTACCATTGCATCTGTATCAAGACTAACTGAACCATGGTTTCATAGCGATAGAACTGTTATTGGCGATTCATGGTTTGGAAGCATAGATACATGTACTGCTTTGAATAATTATAGGCTTTATTCTATTTTGCAAATAAAAAAGTGTTGTTACTGGCCTAAATATATCTCTCATGATATTACAGATGCACTTGAGGATGCATACAGATTATTTGTTAGTCGAGCTCATACAATAAATAATATTAATTTAACTGTATGTTCAATTTGTGATTAGAAAAATATTGTACTTCTCACTAATTGCTCTATGACAACACTTGGATCAGAAGTAAAATGATACATCAAAGATCATAGCAATGTAATATTTCATCGTCCTGTTCTATTTGATCAGTATTGTGAATATAGATTAGCCGTAGACATTCTTAATAATCTGCATGATAACACGCTTTCTTATCATGATGTTATTTCATCAGTATGTTCAGTTGATCGTATCTTTGCCTTTTATCTTTCAATTGTAGAGGCCAACTGCTTCTTCACATATTGTCGATTTGTCCTGAGAAAAAAAATTTGAGGCATGTTGATTTCTGAAAGCAATTAGTAAGGCCGATTTTAGAGTACTATTCAGGTAGTTCAATCACTAGTTGATCCAAAAAAAGGTGAAGACAGGCTTTGGATGATATTGAACACCACTTTACTACACTTAGTAATGGCCCCGAAATATCCCAGCTTAAAAGCAAGTATGTACAATGCCGATGTGTGGGGTGTTATAATCATACAACTACCTGTTGTAGCTATATGATTTCACATGCAATGTGTTTGGATTGTTGGTCCCGGCATGTTCGTTTAGCATACAATATGACATAATAAGGTCTAAATTTTTTTATTTTTTAGTTTAAGGTTTATTTAATTATTTTCTAAAATAAATTGTAATTTTTTTTTTTTATAGAGAGCCACCCAGCCAGATTTAAAAGTGTACTTGATTTAGTACATCTATATTTCAAAATAATTACATCTGTAAAAATAAATTTTTTGAGATATCTATATTATAAATAAAAATAAAATTTATAGTTTTGAATAAAGTAACATATATTGGTTTTTAATTATAAAAATTGTTTAATTTTAATAAGTTTTGGTGTCTCTACGAATTTTATAAAATGTACTATTTTTAGTACAAAAGGGTAAATCCAATTCAATAATTATAGTTAATTAATGTCTTGAAATACAATCGTTAAAGCGAATCGAACTAAACTTCATTCCCACCCTGGTAATTTATTTGAATGATTGAATATTGCGGTTAATCTATTTCTTGAAACACAATCGTTAAAGCAAATCAAATTAAATTTAATACTCACCCTGGTAGTTTATTCAACAATTAAATTATTATGGTTAATCAATATATTGAAATGCATTCATTAAAGTAAACTAAATTATACTTATACTCACCTGGTAATTTATTTGAATGATTGAATAATTACGGCTGATCAATGATTTGAAACACAATCGTTAAAGCAAATTGAACTAAATTTCATACTCACCCTGGTAATTTTTTTGAACGATTAAATAATTACAGTTAATCAATATCTTGAAACATATTCATTAAATTGAATCAAATTAAACTTGTACTCACACTGGCAATTTATTTGGATGATTAAATGATTATGGTTAATAACACATTCTTTTGAACATCAGGAAGTTTGAAAAGCATTTGAAAACTATTAACTAATGCTAGTTATTATTTAACACTAAAAGAAGTAGGGAAATGAACCCTATACAG
>CAJVPY010002046.1:0-17301 GCA_910591965.1 Dentiscutata erythropus | reverse complement strand
CTTAATAATGAATTTTTCTGCTTCAAGATAATATTTTTGTTTATAATCTTGTTGAATTTGTGAGATTGAGAATTTGGATTGTTGGAGAATATTATGATAGAGAATTATTCGAGCTAGAGTATGGGGATCAGTAGTTGGAGTAATAGTTTTTCCTAGGGCTTTCTCAAGATTAAGATCAGAGATACTGTCATTTTCTGCTATAGCATTGAGATAGGCTTTAAGATAGGAATATAGGTAATAGGCTGTTCGTTTAGTAGTTGTATCAGTTTCATTAATTTCTGCAAATTTTTGATCTGCTTTGAAAGCCAGATCATTTAATGTATGCAGTGGGATTGATTTTTGAAATGTTGCAGTATGTTGTTGGTCAGATAAGAAAATAGAGAAGTCAGAATCGAAAGGAGTTGTTTTGGGAGTATCTTCTTTGGGTGGTGCAGGGAAGGATTTAAATGAGTCATTGAAAAAAAGTGTAGATAGGTTTTTAAGATTATGTTCTGTGTCCTTAGGGAGAATTGTACAGTTTTTATCATTGTATGTATAAATGTGATGAAGTGCTTTTTTGGATATTTGAAAAGAGCGATCTTTAAGAGATAAAGGTTCTGTGATTTAAAAGTCTGAAGGTAAGAGTTTTTTGCATTCTTCTGCTAAGGTAGTTGTAATTTGGTATTTAATATAGTTGTATACTTTATCTTTTTAATTTCTGTAAATTGTTTGTGGTATGCTTTAATAAAGTCTTCGAACCAAGAGTTGAGTGTATCAGTATGTGGTTTTAAAAATGAGATTCTAAAGGTATTAAAGAATTTGGATTTGGGAATATTAAGAGTAGTTGTAATAGTAAAACGGTTATTGTTATAGATATCAAATAAAGGTTTTTTTGGGTTATCATATTCAAAGTTATATTGAATTGAAAGACAAAGAGGGTGGAGATCAAGTTTTTCTACAAATTTTTGATAATAAATTGTTCTATATTTGTTGTGAAGAAAAAGATATAAGCGAGCAAAATTAATTGCTACTTTGGAGCAGTCGGTAATACTATAGGGAGAGATTGAGTAATGAGATCTAAAGATATGAGGATAGTTAAGTTTGGTGAAGAGAAGTTTAGTAAATTTAATAAGTAAGTTTTTAAGAGTAGAGATATAAGCATATTGAGGAATAATTAGTTTTGGGATTAAGTCGGGGTTGGATTTTTGGAGGAATTGAGTAAGGAATTCTGGTCTTTCAGAAGCCATAGATTTAAGTAAATAGTTAAAACTTTGTTTTTGTGGAGGTTTAGAGGATTGATCTTTGTTTGAGTTAGGGATTGGTTGACCAGGGTGAATTTGCGCAGAGTTTATTTTTTATATTGCACACCTATTTTATAGAATATCCATATGATATCTAGTGTAGAACCCCTAGTACAGCACTAATACTTTGGGCAAACTACTTAATTAGATAACCAAAAGTTGTATGTGTGACTAGTTGTACTTTTGTGATACTGATATAACATGTGGCCTATGTTTTTGGACATTGACTACTTACTTGAACTAATAAAGTGCCAGGAACTATGAGTACTCACCTTAATATTAAAAAAAAATTTAAAAGTATTCTGATAACTACTTAAGTAAATTAAATAAACTTTATTTATTTTAATTCTGAAGATTTCTAGAGATAAAATAAAAAATTAAGTTTATCAAATTTGCTTGGATAGTTGTTAAGTTATTTTCACTCAAATTATAAAATAACACTTGTATAATAATTTTGAACAAAGATAACTCGACAACTTTTTAAGCAAATTCGATGAACTTTAATGTTGAAGATTTCTAGAAGTGAAATTAAAATAAAAGATCATCGAATTTGCTTGGATGGTTGTCATTCAAAGCAATACAAAAATTTAAAATGCCTATACATAATTATAATAATAAACACTTGTACAATAACTTTGAATAAAGATATCTCAACATCTATTCAAGCAAATTCGATAAACTATTTTTTATTTTAATGCTGAAGATTTGTAAAAGTAAAATAAAAAAATTTATTGAATTTGCTTGGATAGCTGTTGAGATATCTTTGCTCAAGTTATGTAAAAATTTAAAATACCTATACATAATTATAATGATGCAGTAAACATTTGTTGAATGAAGATATCTCGACATCTATTTAAGCAAATTAGATGAATCTTTTTTTATTTTTAAAAATTTTCAGAATTAAAATAAAAAAAAGTTCATCAAATTTGCTTAAAGATATCTTCATTCAAAGTTATTGCACAAGTGTTTGTTATTGTAATTATATAGGTATTTTAAATTTTTATAGTACTTTGAGCGAAGATATCTCAACAACTATCCAAGAAAATTCGATGAATTTACTTCTAAAAACTATCACAATAAAAAAAAAGGTTTATTTGATTTACTTGGATAGTTATCGAGATACTTTTAGTTTAAGTTATGGTAGCTTTTGATTGGTTTATGCACATTAATCAATATTCAATAGACAACTACCCCAACGGCACCCCGAAAAATTTTGAGAAACGTGACTACAAGCCAATCACAGATGAAGATCAGGTGTAACGTAACACTAACGTAACACGTTCTTTTTGCTGAAAATTGCCCATAACTCAAAAATCTGCATATGAAACCATCTTTAGTGCTCTAATAAAAAGTTTTCCTTGAGTGATTTTACTATACATCTTGATAATGATAAATACTAACATATACATTAAACCTAATATTAATAAGCTTTTAAGACTTTAATTATCATAAAATTTTAAGACTTTAATTATCATAAAATTTTTCGGGGTGCCGTTGGGGTAGTTTTCAATAGGCAATCATTCACGTGATCGACATTGTACTACGCAGACATTCAAAACTCGCTTCGGATGATGAAATTCACGTGATCATATGATGATCTACGCTATTATATAGTAAACCTTACTTTCGTGTACTAACAAAGTTGTTCTTCAGATTGAGAAGACTCTAATGGTAGTAAAGTCGTCAAAAATGATCCACCAGAACGTCTACAATAGTTCTTAAAAGTTTTAAAACGTTTGTTTACATTTGTTTATATGATTTCAAGTTATAAGAACTATTGCAGACGCTCTATTGGACCATTTTTGATGATTTCATTACTGTTAGAATCGTCACAATATGAAGAACGACTATAGTACACGAAAGTAGATTTACTTCACATTAAATTTAGTTATAATATGATTTTTATTTTTACTATATAATGACGGAGATCATCATGTGATCACATGAATTTCCGGTTGACATTAGCGTTAGGATGCACGTTAATCCGGGACGGACGTCTAATTCGAGATCATATAAGTTATTTTAAGGATTGGATTTTCAAAATAACGCCCAAAAGCGTTATTTCGCGTCTATACTGTATGGAAAGTGCACTTATAGAGTGTACACATATGGAGTATCAACTGTATATCATTTATTGCAACAATAAATTATTTGCGACATTTAATTCGGGACGCTAATTCGAGATCATACATGTTATTTTTGAAGGATCCTATTTTAAAATAATGCCCACGAGCGTTATTTCTGCTTATACTGGATTATAATTTGTATTTTATTTGTCGGCTGTTGCAAATTTTTTGGATGGTTAATGACGCAAACTTGGCACACATTCAAGAGGTGGTGGGCAATTCCAGTATTTCAATGTCATCTGTAACTATACATGGGTGGCTAAATTATTTTTTAAAAAAGGTAATTTCGACAAGCATTTCGACATTGCTAGTTTTTTTTTTATATGAATTCCACAAAGTAACTATACTACCTAACGTATTTTGACATAAAGAATTCAAATAATTTCACGACAACTATGAAATTTAATTTAGCCATCAAGAAAAATTAATTTCAACAGACTAAATGTCAAAATAATTTTTTTATTAAGAGGAGTAATTTAGACGCCCATGTATATCTATAACCAGGTCAGTATGGTATGGATTTTTAACAAAGAATCATACCATACTGATTCGATATAATAATTTAATTATAATATCTTACAGTATGGTATAGTTTTTTTAAACTATAAACCGTACAATTCTGACTAGCTATTATATATAAAAGTATAGAATGGTTTATTGTACATCTCATATCAGACTGTACAGGTCGCCCATACCATACTGGTATTCTGTAATCCGAATACATCTATTGTTATGTTTAAAATTTAAACTACGTTTATTGCAATTTATTTAATACATATTTTGATTTTATTTAATATTTTATTTAGTTTAGTATCAATTCACCAACTATTACTTCACAGATAGGGATGTTACGGTCCGTCCCGGTCCGGTCTTGGTCCCAAAGACCGGTCCTACCAGAGGACCGCGAACTGGACCGTGGTCCAAGAGCGGTCCATAAACCGGTCCATAAATTGGTGGTTTTAATGATCGCTACATATAAAAAGACCTTACAGCTATCATCATAAATCCTGGGACAATTGAAAAAAATTGCCAATGCCTAGTGATCCAGTAGAATCATCCCAATGATTTGTCGTAACTAGTTGCGATACTGTATAAGTTTTTAGTTAGTTATGACTTGTAACATCATTGGAACGATTCTATTGCATCACTACAATGACTGAATCGACAAGTTAACGATCAAAAATCTACAAGTTACTGAATTAGGCTGACATTGGAAACTTATAGATATGGTCATCAATATATATATATATATATAGCCAATAAGGTCATTTCATAGGCTTTAGACCGGTCCTCAATTTAGGACCGAAAACTGGCTGGACTGGACCAAAAGACCGGTTCGGACCATGGTACTTGTAGGACCGTAACATCCCTACTATTCAAAAAATTAAATTACAGGCAAAGTTATTTTACAGTCGATTAATTCACAGATAAGTTTGTTTCATAGACAGGTATTTAACCGACATATAATTTTAGAGGCAAATTAATTCTAGTCATTGGCGTTAGGGGTAATATTGTTTAAAAAGTGAGTTTGTCTGTGAATTAACCGTCTGTAAAATAATCTTGACTGTAGATTAATGTATATGAACTAAGTTGTCTATAAAGTGTTAGTGAAATAATACGGACGTAGATTCGCTTATTTATTATGTGTCAATTGGTTTGTTTTTTTTTTAGCACGCGTAACAGTAGGCATACTTACTGTAATTAATCAATTTTTATCCTGTTTTGTTGTCTATTTTCTTTCATCTTTTTTTTTTTCCTTGTTCCACACCTGTGTCTAAATCGCTCTCTTGTCAATAGTATGGCCAAAAATAAAGAAATAAAGGATGGGTATGAAAAGGCAATAATTTATGATATAACAAAGTTAAGTACAATTATAATTAGTAATGAAATAGTAGAAATAAAGCTGAAATAAAATAATTGATAGTGCAAAATAATAGATAAAGAAAATATGTGAATTTAAGTAAATTATAATTTAATTCCACAAGAAAATGAAGCCTTAATCCTTTTGAAAATTAAATTGTTATAATTTAATTATAAAATATAACAATGCAAATAGATACTTGTTTTGAAATTTTAAGATGTACTCATATGACGTTCCTGATTTTAGCGCGACTGCGTCGCGCAACTACCCTAATTAATTATTAATCTAAATTAGAATGAAAACCTGTAATCCTGCAATCTCACGATTCTTTGTTTAATTCAAACCTAATATATTCAGGTTTGTAACTAGTTATTTGAGAATTCTTTGTTTAATTCAAACCTAATATATTCAGGTTTGTAACTAGTTATTTGAGAATTCTTTGTTTACGCTGGTTTTTACCGTGCGTACGTACGTACGTACAGTACCAAATTTTATGGAAAACCCATCACCGGGCTTCCAACTATATTTTATACCAGAACCATAATTTAGAGATTGTGTATGGTACAAATATACCGAAAGCCCGATAACAGGCTTTCTCTTGGATAGAGTTCTGAACCGGATGCAATTTCTTCACCCGGGTCACCCATGTGAATTGAAATCGGATGACCCGAATGAAAACGGGTTGAATATATGTTATGCGTTGTTTATTGATTCCCGTCAATTCAGTCATTTTGAATTTTCATTGATAATGAATGAATTTTTTAAAACAAAGAAAAATAAATGGAAGATGCTGTATTTTGTTTTTTTAGCATATTCTCATCGTTTGATAATAAATATCGTTTATATAAAAATTAATATATTTTTTTAATTAATCGGTAAAACTTATACGATCTCAAAACGACATATTCCAAGAATTAACATACACAACATATCCAACCGATTTGACCCGGCTTACAAATCAGTGATCCAGGTCATCCGGTTTACTACAAACCGATTCGGAACTCTATTCTTAACATATGAGATTGAGATTAGTTTTTTTACTCAACTGCTTTTAAATAAAATTATGAGATCAGTAATTATTGTGCTTTTCAAAAAGATGCGAAAGAAGGGTTAGATGAGATTACTAAAGTTTTGACAAATTTATAAATTAAATGTTTGGTATATGTAATATTGATATCTATTTATTAAATTTGTTTTCACTCACATTTATCACCATTTCTATATTATAAACATAATAAAAGATATAAATAAATAAATAAATATAATTAAGTATCCATTTAAAAGTATTGTATAAAATAATGATGCTGTGGGGATTAAACCTAAATCTTCCAAAGTCTTCGAACATATGGACAATAAGAGAATAGTAGTTTCAATAAAGCATTAAAGACTATTAGATAAAATCAACATGATAATGCTGTTATTTGAATTAGTACATTTCACAAAGGTGTAAAACTTATATGGTTAATTAAAATTCGAGAAGTCCAGACTTAAACTTTGGGAGACATTAATTCATTTAAATTTTCCATAATATAAACAGTTTTAGTTAATATAATGTCATTAATATTATACCATTTGGTTAATAATTTATTTTTCCATATTCATAATATACGGAAAAAAATTATAAGCTTGCCTAGACTCTCTAGATTCTGGTAAATCGATACTAGATTTATACACCGGTATTAAATATTTAATTTCTCTGAAAACATCTGACCTTTTTTTCATTATTCTTTCACATACATGTAGAAATATCCACAAAGTTAAACAGACAATTGGACAACATTTAACACATAAAATGTACTGTGGTTTATAGAACCAGTCTTCATATTTGGAAAAGTTACAAATAAATAATAATTCATAAAATTCTTAAGAAATCAAAAATTTAAAACATTATACAGCAGTAGTTAAGCGAAATCGGTGACTTTAATAATTCATAACGATAAATGAGTATTAAGTTTAATTTCAGAAAAATTGTAATTTTACAAAATTGAATATTGTTTAAAATTAGTTTATAGAGTAAAAGTATATTATGGTGAATATATGGTGGAAAAAATTTTACATTTTAATTTAACGACACTCAAATCTATTCGAAAATACAACTTTAGAAGGATACGATTTTACTACACTTTATCTTTCATCTTCGCTATTATTACTCGTGCGTAATGAAACTTCTAATCCTTTCTTTTTCCTGTGTATGGATTTGAGCAACCTGGGAACTTATAATACATTATCAGTTTCTCTTAATATAGATATATATAGATATTTATTAGATGCGTCATATGTCAAGAACAACAAAATATATTAAAGTAAATGAAAAAGAAAGGGGGAAATATCTAAGCTTGAATCAATTGTCACGGAAATTATGACACAGGAGAGGAGTCTGTAGGGGGGTTTTTTTTGAATGATTTAAATGACTCCGCAATAACTTAAAGACAGAATAAAATGTGTAAAACGAAAATACTTGTATGTTATCGTTGTTTTTTTTTATATAAATCATTTTATGTACTAATGGTTAAATTTACATTGTGGTTGATAACCAAAAAAAAAAAAGTCTACAGTAAAAAAAATCAAATACGTATGCACACCTATTCAAGAATTTTGACTATATACAATTAACACCCGCTTATTGCTAATAATCTAATAATCAATGCACATTACCAACATTTCTTCGGATGTAAATTTCTGACCTGCTTTAAGCTCTAAAAAATTCTAACCTTAGAACGTTATAATAATTCTAACCTTAGAGCGTTATGAACAAAACATTTAATTTAATACTAATAAGTAAGCATTTCTTTAGAAAATATTGTAACCTCAACAACACTACAATTCATAGCTAAACAATTTTTCCACGCGATCTCAGAAGAAACAATCTTTATTTTGTTCATCACCACTAATCCTACAAAGTGTATGGCATTTCTTGATTCAGTAGCACCTTTAATTCTAACAACATCACGAAGAAGATCGAAATTTTGTGTATGAGCAAGTACGACACAATCATCAGGTACCAAATATTTTTCACCAAATTGTTGAGTAGCGAATATTTTAAAATCTTTTAACGTTACATCTGAAGGAATAATTAATACAGTTGAAAAATCCGAAATCCAGTAATAATTTATTTTGAAAGCTCTTGAATTATTTTCAATACAATAATCTTGAATCGTTTGATCGATTAAATCTACTAAATTATTCATTGTTGTTTTTGTTGGTAAAGTTGAACCAATATTTTCTTCACATGACTTTTTTAATGTTTTCATTTCATAATTATCGATCTCTTTATCATTATTATCTTTAATATTTTTTGAGGTGTCATTTTTTTCCTTTTTGGACCAATTGAAAAGTGATAAAATTTCAAAAATTGTCGAAAATTGGTCGGTAATTGGTGACATCATATCAAATATCAAATACCAAAATTTTTTTTTTGAGAAGAAAAGTGGATGCGTGTCGTTAATCAAAATTTATAAAAAGGAAATTTTATCTTTTTGGTGGTCAAAAAAAAAAAAAGGAAAGAGTGAACGATTTGAATTTGATAATAAGCGTATTTACATTGATAAGTTGTATTTAAATACATCATACTATCACAATCTCACGATGATAAATACTGTATTTAAAATTAACTCCAAAGCGGACAAAGAAATGGGCTAGTAACTCAAATTATCCTTTATCTACATATTCATAATTTACAGAGAGATTTAAGTCGTGCATTGTAATCATGATTCAAGATATAATACTGTAGTAACCCACGTGTTCTCATAAGATTGGATCGATCCAATTCAAGCTGATCAAGTAATCTCGATATATCAAAATTTCTTTAAAGTCAGCAAATTCATGGAAACTCATGGAAACTCCATGGAATATACAAATAATCAAGTAATGTTTAAGAAAACATTATAATAATAACTATGGTAATAGGTCTTATCGATTTCAATTTAGAAAACTTTTTAATGTTTCTAATGATTATAAAGTTATAAAGTTTTGATGACGAAAAAATTTTTCAAAAATAATAATTATTTTTTAAAATCGTAATATAAAATTTTTTAAAAAAGTATTTCGGGTGTTTAAATATTTATAAAATTTTTTCTGTTATCTTATTGATCTTTATCTTTATTATTATACTTACCTTTCCATTTTAACATTGAACTAGGACCGCCATTTGACTGCACAAAGAAAAAAACGATATTAAAATACATTTAAATCGGTGAATAAAAAATACAAATATCAAAATAAAAGTTACCCTATAAAGAAGATCTTGTACAAAATGAGGCAAGAACCTTAACAACGCTAAACCATTAACATAATATGGAAGAAGAATATCCTGTCCCTGATTTTTATCCAGAGCGGTGATTATAGGTTTTACTATTTCAAGTGCAGCCATCGAAGGTGTTAAAAAGGGGAATCTAACAGTTGTACCATCAAACATTCCAGTTTTGATTTTTCCAGGGCAGACTAATGTTGTACGAACATTTTTTGCATTATATCTGATTGAAAGAGAATTTTATATACGTATTAAAAAAAAAATCGAATGATCGTATATTTAATGATGTATAATAAATAATCTATATAAATATTACCGACTGTCCAATTCACGACGTAGTGTTTCATGAAAACTGATCAATGCTGCCTTGCTTGCACAATAATCGCCTATAAAAAAAAATGTGGTTACAAAAAAATGAATCACGACATATAATATGAAATATGATATGAAATTATAATTGAGTATGTAAATACCTAATTGGGGCATTCCAATAAATCCAAGAGCAGACGCTATTGTTACCTTTAATATAAGAAGAAAGAATATATTAAAATTATAGATTATAACGTTATTTAATTAAAATTATGATAAATGATGGAAATTTACTATATGCCCATGATTTTTCTTGATCATTTCAGGCAAAAAGACCTTGGTGGTCCAAAAAGATGCTAATAAATTAACGTTGAGAGTGCTTGATAAATAATAAAAATATGTTATTAATAACGATAACAAATTAATAATTGTGTATAATACAGTATTGCGAATCAAATATAATTCAAGCAAGATCTTACTCTATTATTTCTTTTTCAGATGATTCTAGAATAGTTTTTCCTTGAACAGTTCCAGCGTTATTGATTAGAATAGTAGGATGGCCAGCCTAAATACATGTTTTAAGTTAATTAATTAATTAATTGATTATTGTCTATGAAAATTAAAAGAAAAAAAAAAGAAAACTATTTGATTTTTTTTGAAAATTTTAAAGATATTAATTTAGGAATTATTAAGTTGATTGTTCGATGATAAATCGGTAAAGAGATCGGAAGCGGTTATAACTCAAAAATCAGTTTAGATTACAACCAAAATTTTTGTAAAATAGAAATATCAATGTTATAAGATTGGCAAAGGAGCGTATTTTCGGACGAACAGTTTTTAGGGCTATTCTGAAAAATGGTCACTTTGTATTAATCACATCCGAAAACCATAATGTCCAAATTGCGCCAATAATGCCGTTATTCGAAAATTTCAAATTTTCGAAATTTTTTTTAGGACAGTCCGAAAATCAACTTTACAATTTTAAACCAAATTAACATTATATATAGTCTTTAAAATTCACCCAAAGATAGAAAAAATGGTCGTAAAATAATAGATACCTCCTCTATAATCTCTTTAGCAACTTTTTGAACTTCTTCAAGTTTCGACACATCACATTCATAATAAATGATATTATCTAGACAATGATTTATAAACATATGAAGTTAAAATTTCATAAAAAGAATTAAATTATTTCAATATAAATATAAATCGAAAAATACCATGTTCAATTTGTGGAGGTCTAATATCTAATATAACAACAGTCACATTTCTAGCAAGCGTTTCGGCTAGTAAACTTCCAAGTCCTCCCGAACCTATACGTTCATCAACAAGAGATGGATCAATTGAAACGGAATAATTTAGATAAAAAAAAAAATATACGTTCATCAACAAGAGATGGATCAATTGAAACGGAATAATTTAGATAAAAAAAAAAATATATTAAAAAAATTAAATATGATATTGACCTCCAGTTATAACAACAACTTCATCATCCCAATCAGTAATAGATTTTTTCCACCCATTTCTACTTTTTATACTCAAATAGCCTAGAAACCAAAAAAAGCATACTACTAAAGTATATAGACTAGTCCACAAAAATTCCGGTTGACTTATACCATAGCCTTGAAGATATACAAAAGAAAGAAAAAGTATTGCAAATGAAGGATGAAATAGGGATAAATTCAGAATACGAATAAAAAAATCTATCGAGTATATCATTTTTTTTTTTTTTTAGAAAAAAAAGAGAGATCACTGAAATTATTACTTTATATAATTTAATTAGTGTTTGACAAAATGATTAATTTAGATGATAATTACCCTATTACATGCATCAAAAAATGATCGTTACTAACGATCAAAGGTTAAAAGAAATTTCCTGATATAGAAATATAGTTGTGAGTGAAACTGTGAAACTAAATGTTGAAACTAAATATATATAACTAACTAATTAAAATAACTGTATAATTAGATAACTAAGAATATAGATTTTTTTAGCGTTGAAAACTAGTGAAACTTGCCAATTTAATTTCAGTTTCACTTGTAGCTTTAACGTGTTTTAAATACCTAATTCAGTATTCAAAAGATCTTTAAATAAGAGAAGGGTACCGTTAAAGATTCTGACTTTATAAAAAATGCATAAACTTCAAAACATATATTTCATGAAATTCCGATTGGAAATTTAAGTTTAACGTTAAAAGCCGTTAAAAAGTTAAGCCGTACAGTACGTTAGGATTTGAAACTGACTAAAAAATGATCTGTTAAAAAAGCCGTTTAAACACACGGTTTTTTATCAATACAAATGTTTTCCATTCATAATTTTTATATAACATTTGATATAATACGTACGTACTTGTTATCTATCATAATGCAGTACGTATCCCTGTAAGGAAATCAGATTTTCGTGTTACTTACCTCATACTGTATATTTAAAGTTAATTCTAAATTGTGTCAATAAAGTATGCTAAAATAATTTTCTGCGGGTTACTTAATATAATTCTATGTGGTTAAACTAATATAGTTAATAATTTTTTTTTTAATTCGGTTCGGCTTATTATAAAAAAAGTCTGACCAGAATTAAAAAGAATATTTAACCTTCATATATTTTTACGGCAGTTCTAATTCCGTGATTTCCGTAGCACAAATTATTATAGCTCAAGCGAACCTTTTGAACTCTATAAAATGTTAGACAAGCATATTTTATTATTAATGTATTAATGCTGCTAATAATAAAATTCGGTCATAATCTTTTTTTTTTTTAACAATCGTTCGGATGATTATCACCTCTTTATAAAACAAAGCGAACCGCAAATAACCCAATAAAAAAATTATAAGAGACAACCGACTTGAGCTTCAGAGTCATTGGCAATGGATATTATTATTTATCATCCAAAATCATCATTCAAAACGATAAACAATCTCTTAAGTATAAGATATTGTGCAATTATGATCATGATTTTCAAGTCATTTTCGGCTAACTGAGTTTTAATTCGAGATTGTTGTGCTTATGTAATAACGTACAAAAAATAACAAGAAAGAAAATCTATGATCATAAGAGTTTGCACGATAACTCCAAATAACACACATGCATTTGTAATAGTTATTTCCTGGGCAGTTGGGTATAAGCGGGGCTGAAAGTCCCGCTTATCACATAGTGCCCAGGACATAACTGATTTATGCCCTGCGATCTTGATATAGTGACCAGGGTATAAACTAAAAAATATCCATCATCTTGGATATAATGAATTTGAAAATATTTAAACTATAGGAAAAGATGGATTTTTTGATAATATGTTATATAGAAAATTCAATATCTTTTTGTACGATCTTTGCATTTAAATTAATTCATAATTCAAAGACGTATAATGAGAATTTGTAAAATGGCGATCTTATTATGTGCAAATATGTTTAAAGGTTTAATGTTTATATTAGAACAAGATGAAACCTGAGTTGCTAGCTTGTAAATTGCTACGTAGATCAGGTTATGTTTTTTATTATATAAAGGTGGATTTCACCTTCTCGTATTATATTTAGCTACTTATTTTTAATATATTGGTAATAAAAATTTATCAATTTTTTAAGCTGGAACCGGATGTTTATTTATCTCTTTCGAATAGTTCACCTGCTTATCCGTTAACAAGCAGTTTATCCACATCTATTTCGGTATAAATGATTTAGATATCTATTTGATTCATTGAGTAACTCATGTAATAATACGTTATTAAAGTTATTAAATTAGACGGTGAAGCCGCTTACATGATATGTACTAGTTTTAATATATAAAAGGTTCTGATTTCTATTTATTTTTATCAAAAGCCACAGAAACTAAATATCGATAACAATGCACAAAATCTTATAATATTCTTATAATCAATAGAAAGCTAGTATTAGAGAACCAACTTAAAACTTTCGAAGTTTTGAGACTCAACTGAATTATCACTATTGAAAATAATTGCTCGTTAATACGCATGAGATAAATTTCTTAAGTTAAACAAATTCTACCTATTTACACTTATTATTTTGTCGTACAATTTATTACTGCTATTAGAAAATTTTATGTAAAATTGAAGAAATTTAAATAAAAAAATTGTACTACGCTAATACGTAAACCTTTTTTACGTACACCAGTATATAATTTAGGATATAGTACTAACTTGTTGTACAACCACTGTAAAATATAAATGATACGTATAGTGATGCAAACTTTTTTTAAAAAAAAATGGAAAATGAAGGCTTAGCGGAAGAACAATTAGTAGAAAATTTTGCTCAACTAAATTTTATTAATTGTCAAGAATCAGCAATTATGAACGATCCAGATGGAGTATACAGGCTTGGCTACTGTTATGAATATGGGATTGGTGTTGAAAAAGATGAGAACAAAGCATTCATTTATTATCAAAAATCAGCAGAAATGAATAATTCTAATGGAATGTATCAAGTTGGTTATTGTTATTATTTAGGAATTGGAGTTGAAAAGAATAAACACAAAGCATTTGAATATTACCAAAAATCCGCAGAAATGAATAATTCTAATGGAATCTACAAAACTGCTATTTGCTACTGGTACGGAATTGGCGTGGCAAAGAATATCAGGAATGGATTAAAAAGTAAGATAATTTTATCATATATCCGTAAATTTTATGTTAAAAATTGGAAATATTTTATACCACTTTAATTAACCAATTATCAGGGAGTAAGCATCTATTAATCTACATATCAGCTGTTTAAATTTATAAAT
This sequence comes from Dentiscutata erythropus, assembly GCA_910591965.1. NCBI lineage: Eukaryota > Fungi > Glomeromycota > Glomeromycetes > Diversisporales > Gigasporaceae > Dentiscutata > Dentiscutata erythropus. The sequence goes on along the minus strand of CAJVPY010002046.1, from coordinate 2,741 downwards.
ATTTATTAATTATTTGTGCTAATTTAGCCCGTGAGTATAAAGATCATTTATTAATCATTAGATTCAAAATCAGCAAAATAAGTTCACAAATCATGAACTTAAGTACTTAGTAGTATCAAATCATTTTATACATATTAATTTAGTTAGTGAGTATAAAGACAATTAATAAATCAGCAAACAAGTTCACAAATAGAAAACATAAATACTCATTTACTATTACGTAATATTCTTCAAATGATTTTATTCGCATTAATTTAGCTTGTGAGTAAATAAAGATCATTTATTAATCATTGGAATTAAAATCAGCAAAACAAGTTTACAAATCAAGAGCGTAAATCACTTAATTCGTTTAATTTAGTTGGTGAATATAAAAATCGTTAATAATCGAAATTTAAAACAGCAAAACCAAGTTCACAGCTCATTAAATTAAATAATTATTTCCATTACGTAAACTCTTCAAATCGTTTAATGCACGTTAATTCAGTGGGTGAGTAAAAAGATTATTGATTAATCATTGGAATTAAAAGCTAACAAATCAAGAAAATAAATATTATTTATCATTACGTAATACCCTTCAAATCGTTTCATTCAGCCAGTGAGTATAAAGATCATTTATTAACAGTTGGGTTTAAAAGTTCACAAACAAAGAATAAAATACTTATTTACCATTATGTAATACTTAAATTATTTTATTCATATTAATTATTTCATTCAGCGAGTGAGTATAAAGGTTATTTTTTAATCATTGGAAATAAAATCAGCAAAGCAAGTGAACATAGATATTTATGTACTACCCTTCAAATCATTTCATTTGCATTAATTTAGTATGTAAGTATAAAGGTCGCTCATTAATAATGGAATTCCAAACAGTAAAACAAGCTCAAAAAGCAAGAACATAAAATACGTATTACCGTTATGTAATGCCCTTCATTTTATTCTCACTAACTATTCCATTTAGCATGTGAGTATAAAGATCATTGGAATTAAAATTAGCGGAACAAGTTAACAATCATGAATATAGATACTAATTATTATTATACAATACCCTTCAAATCATTTTATTCACATTAATTATTCAATTTAGTATGTGAGTATAAAGTTCATTTATTGATCATTGGGATTAAAATTAGCAAACAGTTATAAGGATTCAATAACATAAGTACTTTTTAATACCTTTCAATCACATTAATTTAGTTTGTGAGTATATAGATTATTTATTGATTATTTGAATTAAAATCATCAAAACAAGTTATTAGTAAAGAATATAAAATATTAATTATCATTATGCAATACAATTATTTCATTCGCATTAATCATTTTATTTAGTGAGTATAAAGATCATTTATTATTAAAATCAGAAAAACAAACTTACAAGTCAAGAACATAAATATTTACCTACCGTACATAATATTTTTCAAATCATTTCATTCACTTCATTCACATTGATTTAGGGAGTGAGTATAAAATCATTTATTAATCAGTGGTATTAAAGTTAACAAAACAACTTTACAAATCATGTATGTAAATATTCATTTATCGTATCATATCTTCAAATTATTTAATATTAATTTAGTGAGTGAGTATAAGAGCATTTATTGACCAATGGAATCAAAATCAGCAAAGCAAGAGCATAACTACAGTACTAATTTAGTGGGTAGGTATAAGATCATTGATTAACCAAATCAGCAAATAAAGATCGCAATTTAAAAACAAAAATACTTATTTCCATCAAATAATTTAATTTTATTGAGCCCGTGAGTATAAAGAACATTATTAAGTATTAGTTCACAAATAAATATTTATTTACTATTATATCTGGTTAATCAGTCCGTAAGTATAAAAAGAACATTTATTATACATTCGAATTAAAATAGCAAGATAAATTTGCAAGCCAGGAACAAATTACTTATTACGTAATGCCTTCAAATCATTCATCCGCATTAATTTAGCGAGTGAGTATAAGAGATCATTTATTAACCATTGGATTAAAATAACAAAACAAGTTTACAAATCAAGAACATACTTATTTAAGTAATACACTTCAATCATTTCATTCGTATTAATTTAGTCGGTAAGCATAAAAACTATTTATGTTAGATATAAAATTTAAATCGTATGGCAAACGTGAAATAACACACCATATACATATAAAGAAAATATAAATATGGAGTATGCGCACATTGTAATGAAAACAACATGAATAAAGCATGGTGTCTGTCATGTGATCCTGACACAGCAACACAGTGGACAAATGGAAATAAGGATATTGACGATTGCATGAAGGCAATTCAACTTCGAACCTTTGCATATGAGGATGTGATTGAATGGATTTCGTTCGATAGACTAGATAATATTATAAAAATTGGTGAAGGAGGATTTGGATCTATATATAAAGCAACCTGGTTGGATGGCATAAGAAAAATTGAGAAAATCAAAAAAAAAGATAAAAACGACAAAGAAGATGATGACGATGATGACAACTATTCCTATAAGAGATCACGTGAAGCAAATAGCATCGTTACTCTCTGAGGAAGTTCTAAATCTGTCTCACGGAACTGCCGTTATATTATTATTAGTCTATCTCTCAAAACCTTGTCCACAAATCAAAATTCCGTTGACTTTTTAGAAGAGGTAGGTTAAAATTGTATTTATGACACGTAATATCCTATAAACTAATGCTTTTATATCATACAATCTCTAAGTTTAAAAATCACGTGCTATGTAAATTATTTGGTAGTAGA
>CAJVPY010002045.1:0-17304 GCA_910591965.1 Dentiscutata erythropus | reverse complement strand
ATATACTAATTTTTTAAAATTTTAACTTTAAGCCTTAACGATATATTAATTTTTCTTTAATTTCAATTAATTTTTTTTTTTTTTTAAAAAAAAGCACCCCAACTTTAGCTCTTATGCAAACTTTTTTCTAGTGATTAAAAAATCTTCAAAAAATGCAAATGATCTAAACTATGTATGTACTAATTTTTGTAAAAGTTTCAAGGCCATAGCACTTCTCTACGAGGAGATATAGGTGTGGGGAAACTTTTGTCGGAACTGTAAGTATATTGTCTATAGCTATATATAAGAATATATATAATTTTTGTTTAAAATAAATTATATATATTCTTATAGTTGTAGATAATATACTTGTAAAATTTTAAGATTATTTGTTTGATTTAATTTTTTTTATAAATAGCAATTATTTTTTAGAGGTTTGGGATTTGTTCAGGTTTGGCCAACAAGTATAATTATAGTAGTGTTTGATTAGTGTTATATTAGAATAGAAGTTTCTGTAAAAAAAAAAAATGACCTGATGCAATTCACTTATCAATTAATGTAGTGTTAGTAATAGAGTTTGATTAATAATGGTAATTTTGCGTTGAAATCAAGATTTTTGTTTTTAAATAACTGTATAGTGTCACTTTGCCAATTTTAGTATACTATACACTAAAGAATAAATAGCTACAAATCAAAATATAACATAATGATAAGGCTATATGAAAATTAGCTGTTTTTATAACCCGGCCAGGCCTCTAAAAGATTTTTATGTTTTACAGCTGTTTTTATTAATTTTGAGTATCAGAGCCAAAATTGTATTGAAAATTATAATCAACAAAAATTATAGTAAAAATCTATAAAAAGTATTATAAAGTATCTTATTAAGGTTATATAATTTAGTACATCTGCATTGTAACGCACCTATCTGATCAACTAATCAGATCATTTCTAAAAAATCGCTTGAAGCTCAAAATTTTGCTTTTGAAAAAAAAATTTTTACAAAATTTTAGGTTCTAACCAAACCCTCACCCTAATATTAAACTAATGAATTAATTTATTGTTTAATTTTACATTACACCAGATCTTATAGGACACATTACAATGCAATATAAAATTCTATAAAATATAAAATTTTATAAACTATAATAAATTTTAAAAAATATAGAATATATTGAACTAGTTATTTAACAACTAAGAAACCTTTAGCTTGTTTGTTTATAGTAAATATCCAAAAATGTTTAGCTTGTTTGAAGTAACTATTGTTAAATCTAAAATATCCAACTTATCTGAAGCGCAAAAATAAAAAGTAATATTGATATACATTATCTCTGCTATTAACAATATATGCAATTTAATTGTATAATTATTTATTACCAAGATCAAAAATTTATCAAATCAATCATTCGGTCAATTTTTTACTAAATGTTCTAAATTTATTATACAACAAAGAATTGATTTGACTAGAGGTCTGATTATTTGAATATCAGTTATAAATATTTACAGGTTTTGGACATTTATAAGTAGTATTAAATGAATATCTGAATTTTTTATTAATATACTAGATTATTTATAATCTAATCCAAATATTTATTGATAAATTTATGTTAACTGCAAACACTATGATCACGAGATTGATTTTTACATTTTTTCATAAAATACAAATATTCATTTTAAGAAGTTAATCAAAAAAAATAGCTATTGTGGTTTTTAATAGTTAAAAAGTATGTGCTCTTAGTGTGGATTCTATGTTCGAAACCAGCTAAGTGATGTTTGAAGAATTGCATAGCTCTGGCGGTAGTACAGATATCTATCAAAACTCTGCTGTGATATGGCTAGCTGAGGATGTCACCTTGACTTGCATAGCTCTGGGATAGTGGTCCAAGCCTTTCTTTTTATATTTTATACATATTAATTAATTTATATAAATATTTATTAACCTATAAGCTATTCAATCTTATAAACATTTATTAATCAATTTCATTTGTATTAATATAATTTTATTTTATAAATATCTATTATTTAATCTTGTTTACAGCTATTTTTGAGAAATTGTGAAAAGATGCAAATCACTATGAAAAATTCATACTATTTCCCAAATTTCTAAAGTTTTCAAGGCCCACTATAATTAGATATTTAATTCTTACAAATTGAAATTTTCAAAATTTCAATCCCTGTGTGAGTATATAGAAATTATTTTTTATATTTTTGAAAATAGCTATAATTTACCATAGTAAGTATATATAGGAAATATTGAAAATTTTGAGAAAACAAAGCATGAATATTGGGAAATTCAGGATATATATATTTAATAAACACAAATCTAGCATTGCCCAAAAATCAGTTATATTTTAAACTCAACAATATAATTTCTTATTTGTTTTTGCATAATTATACTTTTTGTAATATTGCTTTATTCTTATAATATTTATAATTGTATAAATATATTTTCTTTTACTTGATAAATATTAAAAATAATTTTACAATTTTTTATTTTTATTTTATTTTATTTATTTTTTTTGTACTGAAGATCATATTAAAGTTACAAAATATCATGTTTGAAGGAAAAAAGTTGTCATTATTTTAGGTTTTATCAATTGATTTTAGTAGATTACAAATTAATCTGTTATATTAACAAATTTTAATTAGAAATCCTTCAATTAATTATAAGAAAATCAATTTTGAATATATTAAGATCAAATACAAAGCAATTGAATCAAATTAATATTTTATGAGAAGATATTTTATTTTTTTTATTTATTATAATAATTATTATTTTATTTTCTGCAATAATAATTATAAAACATTGTACTTTAAACAAAAAAGACAAATGTTAAGAAAATATAAAATAGCTAAATCCAAATATATACATAGTTTTAATAATTATTTAAAATTGGTTAGTTTGTGCTAGAAAACCTGTTTCAAAGCATATACAATAAACTGAGTTTCAAACTGTTTATACAAATTTATTAATGATTATGCTTGCTAAACATGTTAATCTGAAGCATGTTATTACTATCGCAATACTATCACTATTTATAATGTTTTGTGACTTTTCATTGCAGTTCACCTTTCTGGATAATTATATTTAAAATACAATTTAATTGCAAAAAGACCTGTATTTATTGAATAAGAATTCTGACAATGCTTGCAATGTTGTTACAACAAGCTCATCCCAAGAGATTCTTCTTCAATTACTTTGAAGGATGATTTGATATTTCTTTGAGTATATTGGATTCAAATTCAACTTGAGATATTGAACTTACAGAGAAGGTAAATTTTTTATAGTTATCAAATTGTTGGGCATAGTTTTTTTATTCATCACACTAGGTTCAATTGTTCAGGAGTTTTTTCATTTATTGTACAAGGTTCAAATAAAATAAAAAATAAATTGCATTTTTATAAACAAAATAGTTTAATTTTCATCATTATTATATATAGCAATTAACTTAAAATAAAATGCAAATAGAAAATCTGAGACAGGTTATATTAATTCTGATTAGCAAATTAATTAAAAATCTTTTTGAAAACTTATTAATTATATTTAAATAAAATGATCTAAGCTAAAAACTGTGACCCTTTATTAAGCATGAATAATATTTTATTTATATATAATACTGTAGTAAAAATATATATAATAAATAAAAAGAAAATTGACCAAAGACAAAAAAAAAACTTATTTTTTAACAACAGCTAACAAACTTGTAAAGAATATATATACATAAAAAAAAAAAAAGGATCATTAAAATAATACAAAATGATAACAAAAAAATAATTTATATTTCTATATTTTTAGAGCAAATTATATTTTTATTTGTATAATACAAAAATTTTATATTATATTTTATATTAAACGTTAAATATTATTATTGTTATTTAAAATCTGGATATCAATATTGGGTTTGAAATTCAGTAGTCTGTCCCAGATTTTATATTTGCATGTAGCTAGTCCTTAACTAGTTTTTTCAGGACCCTAATCAAATGCAATCAAAAAAGGTATATATAATCATGTTTGATGAGGTTTATCATAAATGTGTTAAAACAATTCATATGAATAACAAAATTCCCAAAAGACTAAACTCTTAATTACTCCAAACTATGAATTCTATAAAAAAAGAGACTGCAGACTTTAAAAAAAAAGAGAAATGTAAATGTTCCAAAGTCAGAAAGTTTAAACAAAAACAAAAAAAAATATATTTTGGAAATATAAAAAAATACACAGAACTTATTTAAATGCAATCACAAGATTATAAAACTATAGAAAAATTTGAAATGAAGCTTCAGCTTTATAATCTTAAAAAAGAAGTTGAACATTTAAAAAAAGCAAATATAAACTTAATCAAAGCAAACATGAATTTAAAAAGAAAGTACAACCAACTAGATATTGAATATGACAGCATTATAGAAGAACTTGTTTTAGAATTAAATAAATTAAAAAAAGAAGTAAATTAAATAAAACGCAATAACTAGATCTATGCAACAACAATTATTAAATGCGAATAAAGAAGCTTGGCACTATTATAAAGTATTTGCATATAATGTTTTTTTTTTGTTTCACTTTTGAATATGAAAGCAAGAGCATCTTTTTTTTTCAGGGTATCTTGTTTTCTTCTGAAAGTCAAGGCAAAGAGCCTTTTTTTTTCTTCTAAAATTTAAGGCAAGACCTCTTTCTTCTCTTTTCTTTTAATTATAAATGTAGCTTTTTTTTTTATTAATCTTATAAGAGAAAATATTTTTGATTAATAAAGAATTAATAGTTTAGTATCTATTTATGAAATAAACAACTAATTTGACTATTATTGCTGTCGTTGCTACTTCATTTCTTTGTATTAACAAGTACAAACTTTAAAAGTTTAGAGTTTTTGAGTAGGTTTTGGTTCTTGAATAGAATTTGAGTTGCACGTTCAGTTAAATATTTCATTTTTTTGTTGTAGATTTTATTTACTAGTTAGTTTTTTGTACTAACAAATACTAACTTTGCTTTTGTTCAAATAATTAGTTTTAGGTTCTGGTATAATTTAAATAACTACAAACCCTCAGAATAATAGAATATATAGTAAAGTAGTATGGTACAGAAATACAAATTAGGACAGATATATAAAAATCATGATAGTAATGAATTTTGCAAGTCTGTATTTATTAGATGCCACTTTCAAAATCCTATATATCTGCAGCAGCAATAAAAAAACATTTCAACGTGAAGCCACATGTCACCAATATACAGTGTTCAAAGATAAGCCGGCTTATCATGGCTTGCTATGGCTTAATGTGGCTTATCACATGATAAATTCGAATTTATCACGTAATAAGCCGCAGCAAGCCGTGATAAGCCGGCTTGTCTTTGAACACTACCAATATATATATAAACTTTCCATTAATTAAAAATTAACGTACATAATGTTAAATTGTAAAATAAAGTAACTATATTGGAAAGTACAAAAAGTATTGTTTTTTTTATATTACAGTAATTCTATTATTTTTTGTATTTCAACCAATTTCTTATTAGATGTTTCATAATATTTCGAAGAGCCTTATTGGTTGAGTTTTGTGAGGTTTGTTATATAATATAGAAGCTACTGTGGTTTTGGTTGTTGAAATAGAATCACGTTAAATTTATTGACCAGTCTCATAATTTAGTAGTTTTGCAATTAATTTTTTTTTACTCCAGCTAGCACACTTTTCAGCACCAATTAAATGAGACATATGAATTTGAATTCTATAATTTGAAAAATTTTGAAACATCTCTCATTCAGTAAATTAAAATAAATGATTATAATACAGTGATTTATTGTATATGACTATTAGAATATTCTATAAGTTCTGAAGTTTAATATTACAATATGCATTAAATTTTTCGTTATTTCAGATAATACTCTTCTACGATGTTACTTCATCCAAAGAGAATTGTGTTTGACAGAACTTTTTCTGAATTCAAGCAAGATTTAGAATGCTTGTTCAATTTTACAGGTTTAGATCAGGTTTTTGGAATAAATATATATCAGTATCCTTTTAAAAAAAGCTTGTTTTGTATTTTTGTATTTGTAAAATATTTTTTTTGTATATTCTTTGACTATACTGAATACCTGGGATTATATAATTGATTTGGTTGTAAGAAATAGTCAAACTCAACTAGTATTAACAAGTATTGAAAATAGTCAGCATTGTATTTTTTTTAAAATATTTATTAAATAAAAAATAGGTTGTTATTTGAATATATATAAGCAAAATAAAAAAAATAGTGAAAATGAAATTGAAAATAATTTCATTACCATGCAATTATATACGCGAATGAAGCCGCTATTAACCCTATTACCACAGCCTAATAATATTATGGTTGGTTGGGATTCTTGAATCAGATTTGGAATGGTACACCAGAAGGCTTGAGTCATGCATATAGCTAAGTATCTTTTTTTTTGTCATTTTTGTATAATTGCTTATGTAAATCTCTTTCTTTCAAATAATGGTTAATTTGGGGTAATCATCATATATTATTTTTTTGATACTATAACTAAAAGCACTTTGTCATTGATATAGTTTAGACATGTGTACAATATAAACAAGGTAAAATTATATATATAAGAAAAAAACACATACAAGCACATTATGCATATTGATTTTATATACTGATTAGGATTAATTAGATTATCATTTTAACTATACTCTACAAATGTAAATGTAATAAAATTTTTTATATAGTTGATATAAATTTATCAACTCAACTATACTAATATTTAAAAATTGACTAAGTCAAAACATTGTATGTTAAATATATATATACCAAATTTTTAGTATTCACATTTTTTATATATACTTATTGCAGTAGATAGCTATTTTCAAAAAGATGCAGAAAACGATTTCTATATAAATATCTGATTATAGCAAACTTTGAAAATCTAGAAAATAGTGGGAATTTTTCATGGCAATCTGCATCTTTTTACAACTTTTCGGAATTAGCTATAAACAAAATTAAATAATAAATATTCATGAAATAAAATTATATTAATACAAATGAAGTTGATTAATAAATGTTCATAAGATTAAATAGCTTATAGATTAATAAATATTTATATAAATTAATTAATATGTGTAAAATATAAAAAGAAAGGTTTAGACTCTACATATCACTAAACAGCCTGTGCATATATACCACTGTTCCAGAGCTATACAAGTCAGAGTGAATTCTTCAAACCTCTTAACTATTAAGCCATAATAAGGTTGATTACTATTTTTTTTTAATTAACTCCTTAAAATGAATATTTGTATTCTATAGTATATATGTATTGCAGTTTTGAAAAAACGTGAAAATCTATATTGTAACTATAGTCTTTAATTATTATCATTATACATAAAATTTCTGTGGATACATAATAATTTTCGCTAAGTTTTATTGGTAAAAATTAAAAATCTCTTCTAAAATTTGATTTTTTTTAACTGGTTTTTTAATAATCTCTTAATTAAATCTAATGAATTTTTTGAAATAAAAAAAAATTGACAAATTCTATTTGTAGTTATCGAAAAATATTTGTTTAAAGTTTTAAAAAAGTTAGATATTTTTGAAAATTTTTTAAAAATTGGATAAATTTTTTTTTCTTTGAACTTTACTTAAAGATTTTTCAATGACTATTTAATCAAATTTGATAAAAATTTTTTTATTTTAATTCTATGAAATTGTAGAATTAAAATAAAAAAATTGATTCAATTTGACTAAGTAATTGTCAAGAAATTTTCACTTAATGGATAGGATTTAAGCATACTACTAGTCTTTTGTACTCAATTGTAACACTACTTAAAGCTAATTATCTACAAATTTAACAAATTAATAAGCTACTAAATCTTTATATAAAGTATTTTTAAATAAAGGCTACATATGTAAAAAATTTGGTAGCTTTAAGTTCTTTTTTAAATTTTATAGAATTTTTTGAAAATTGGCTTTTTTTAGTCTTTTTATCAATAAATTTTACTAGTAAATTTTATATTAAAAACTAAGTTCAATTTTTTAAAATTTTAAACATATATTATTTTTAATATATTAACTTAATCTTAATAAATTTTAATAATTCAAATTAGACTTATTTTAATAACTTTACTTAAAAATTTAAGTAAAATTTATTAATAAATTTTTTTTTTAAACTATAGTTAAAAACTAAAGACCTTATATGAAATGCTAAAAATAGTAATAATTTTCAACTAATAGCTTATAAATCCTTATAGTTAAAGCAATATTTTTACAATATAATTAATAATAAACTTTTAAATATAATAAGTTTTTTATATAATTAAATTTTAAATTTGTAAACTTTATTAAAAAATTTTTTAATAAAATTTATGTTAGTAGTGTTACAATACTATAGCCTTCTAAGTACCAATATAACATAGTAACAAGGTTACCCAATGCAGTGATATACTTTATGAATATATACAGGGTGGAAGTGGAGGGTTGAATTACTTCACTAGCAAGAGGCAGACAATTTGAGATAGTAACAGTATATAACTTTATTAAAATAAGAGATAGTAATAAGCCTTGCTTGTAAAAATTACCCTAGAGGAGGAATATTACACTTTACAAGAGAGAATAAGAGAAATATCTAATACTATGAGAGGGGTATGAACTCTAAACTGAGCAGAAGGGGAAATACACTCTTTATATATCTTTTACATGCCAAGCCAAGGTAGTAGAGGGAGTTGAGAGCCATATTGAGAGAATTGAAGACTGTGTTGAGGAAGTTAAGGGACTTGAGAGACTTGAGGGCCATGTTGAAGGAATTGAAAGCTGTATTGAGAGAGTTGAGAGACTTGAGGGACTTGAGGGCCATGTTGAGGGACTTGAAGGCCGTGTATCATCTTTGATACTACCTTGTCTATCTTAGCTACAATATGTGCCACAGTGGCTCTATTCTAATATTTTACTTAATAAAGTCTCTGTTAACTCTTATATCAATAATAATATATAATACAAATATATAATAATAAATATCTGATATAAAATATAAACAATTCTTCTTGACGATTATCTGAACCAAAATTCCTATTGAAGAAAAACAGAAATTTTGTTGGAGAGTTGTGGCCTAATGTAGCGGTTTGCCTAGAGGTTAACATTTTCTTTGCCGGGACTCCTCTATATGGGCATTTGGCATGCAAGCCAAGAGCATTATTATACAAGATAACTGGCAGGAGGTGCCCTTGTATAAAAAATCTTGGTGGTAGAGAGAACTCTTTGGATATTCCGGACACCCCTCTTTTGCCGTCAACGAAGCTTTTAGGTCATTACTTCAAAGAAGAACACAGGAGAACAACAAAATATTATGTTTTTCTCTTAAGCCGCACTCTTTTTTACTTGGTTAAGTGGTACCTTATACTCTCTTTCATCCTCCTATCGGTTTTCCAAAAATTTTCAACAAAAAGTTGGAATTTGGCTTACCCTCTCCAAAAGATTAGCATTGTTTACTTCTCAAATTCAGACAGACTAGCGAAATGCAACCACGTGTTTGTTTACAGATAAATATGGTGCTTTTTCATAGAACTCAGTCTGGAAACTCTAATTATAGCAGCAGGTGGCTTGAGATATGGGTTCTCGAACGACGGCAGCATCTGGCTTGAGATACGAATTAGGACAGGCAATGAAGCCATCCGGAGTTGGTGAGATGATCGAAAAGTAAATTTACATTAAGGCATAGCTTTACAGTAGAAATATACAAATGTTGCATTTGTTATATAATTTTTATTAGCCACGCATGGGCTATAATAGTGCCTTCAGGGTTTTAGATTTCTTTTTATGTTTTTTCTTTTTCGCAATCAGTATTTCATTTTTCTTTTTTGTTTTTTCTTTTTTTCTGGTCGTTTTCGTTACTGTTTGTTTGAAAATTTCCCCCTTTTTGTCTCGTACCCCTTGAGAAGAAGGAAGAATTAGAAGAGAAAAAAGAAATCCTGACGCAGTATACAACATCTGGTCAAATGATCAAGGGAGGTATCCTTTGTCGATACAAAATCTGAAGTGAGTTTTGGATCCCTTTGTGAGACTAATAGTTGTTTTAGCAGGTCATATTAGGCAGTATTTAGTACGCTTGGTGAGTTTCTATTAGAATAGAGCACTACACTATGCTGGTAATTACTTATGTAATAATCATATAGTAGTTTATAAAATAAATAGAAGCAGGATCGCTTAAATTCAAAAAAAGATATAAAATATAAGTTAATAAATATAAACTAAATAATATAAAATATAGAATCTAAATTATATGCTACACTAAGCTAATCTACGAAAACCTGTTTCACAACATTTTCCTTCCCTTAAGTTTTTGGTCCACCAAAAACCTTATCCACGTCTATGCTGTTTAACAAATTCAAGTAACTCATTAAATTCTTCAATACTTAAATTGTCAAGGTCTCTGAGCTTCATTGTATTGGTACAGTAAATTTGCTCAGTTCCTGCAGCTTGAAAAAGTTTGTAAACTCAAATCCAAACTCTTTTTCTATTTTTGCCTAATTTCTTCTGAGTCTTTTCACTAATATTACTCGGGTGCTCCAAGACTAGACCTCCTAAGTAGTATGCATAAGCTAGGGCATGTTGCCAATTATAGGAATCCTTTTTAACAGCAGCTTTGTAATCTTTATCTATAGCTTCAAAGCAGGTGGTCCAATTTTCTTTGTCTAAAGATAGTATTTCAATCAGAAATACCTATATAAAGGCTGTATTCATAATATCTATTTTGAGTTGGTCCAGCAGGCTAAGAAGGGGTTTATTTTCTATATCTGGAGATAAGATACTGCATATGTGTCCATTACCATGTATGATTGTTGTGACTGATGATTCACAAATAATAGTTCTGGGGTATTGCATTTGTTGACAAATTTGGTGGAGTTCCTGTATCTTCTGGTAAAGCAAGAAGTCAATCCAAGAGAGTGCCGTAGTCATTGTAGAGTTAATAAGATATTTGTTAAAGTTTTCAAAGTGCGTTAGAATTAAAATTATTGAGATCAAAATTATGGAAGGCAAATTTTAACTCTTTAAATATCTTCTAAAGTGTTTACTTGTACTATATAATTGAAACACTTTTTCTATTTTGTTTAACTCATGCTTCTATTTTGTCTAACCCATGCTTGTTTCCTTTGTATATCTACATGCTAAAATCCATTTGCATATGTTTTCATTTGTTCTTCCCACATGTTTTTCATTTGTGCCAACTATATGCAAAAATCTAGTAAACAATGCTTGGCAATTTAACAAATTTAGCAAAAATTTCTAACCTATCATGTATTTTAATTATTTCTTGTCTTTTCTCCCCTTAAAATTGTGAGGTCTCCAAACCTATTCTAGATTTTGTACTAAAATTAGATTTAAATTTTTCCAAATTACTAATTTTCTTTCTAATTTGTAAATCATACCATTATTGCTTGTGATTTTCTTTGTTGATTTTATGTAGCGATTTCTCTTGGCATGAGAAAATTTATCAATTGTTCTAATTCTATTTATATTCTTGTTTTTCCTGTATTTGTTTCTCAAATTTTTCACACAAATCTTCCTTTTGGTATGATTTCCTTTCTATTAATCTTTTGCGTAAAAACTTTCTTATCTAATACTTATTTCTTTGTCTTTTCTTTAGTTTTAAATTTTGTTGGAATTTTTCTCTTGTCTTGCTTGTCTTCCTGCTGTTTTTCCTTTGTCGAAGGTGTGTATACTTTCGGGCCGTGTGCTCAGCTTCGTGAGTCTTATGCTTGTGGGGATAAATGCCGGTTGTCCACGTCTGGGTGAGCTGACAGTCCTTTGTGCTTGAACGATTGATTTCTTCATGATTTGTATAATTGACTGCATGGCCCTGGTGGACATTTTCCCTATTACTTCCTCTTTCTTTTTCTATATTTCACTTTTAAGTATACATATATAGAAAAAGTGTTCTTTTTCTAATGACTTCTTGGTCAACTTTTAGATACCCAGAACACCACAAAGCCAGTTGGTATCTGAAATAGTCTGAAGATTACGAAACCAAGTCGCGAACCTTCAGGCATGGCTTTAAGAGTACGATCCGACTGAGCTGGTGTGGCAGAATTTCCTTAACAACGTTTGGGTGAAGAGGTTACGGGTGGATCAAAATCGGTTGATGGTTCGGGTGAGGGATTTGGAGACGGAGATCGATGAGTTAGAGGCGGAGATTTTGGCATTGCAGAGTATTTTGGAGAGTAGTTAGAGTTTTTGTTAGGTTGAGATGGTTTTTATTCCTATTTTTATTTCTTTGTTTTTTTTCGCTTTTTACTTTCTTAATAAATTTTTCGGTTTAAAATTTTAATCTAATAAAATTTTCAAATATTCTAACTAATAATTAATAAAGTAATAATAAATAAATAAATTATAAATCATTGTCTATTGTCATTTCAATTATGACTTGTGGTTCCCAACTTTTCTATTCGTGATACTTTTTGAATCTATCACTATTAAAGTATTGTTTCAAAATCTGGCCTTTTTCATTTTGTAATTTATAAGCTCCATTTCTGAGTTTAGCGTAAATAGTATAAGGTCCTTTTCGTTTGTCTTCAAATTTTACCGATCTCGAAGCTTCAATATCTTTTTGTTGTACCTATACTTTTTCTCCAACTTCAAATTCTTCTGGTTTTAGATTTGTATCATGTTGTTCTTTTTGCTTCTTTTGTGATTTTTCAGTATTTTTCTTGGCTTGTTTCTGAGCTTCCGTTAACTTGTCCATTACGTCATATGCACGAGTTAATATACTGTCTTCTAAGTTTATCTCAGATTCTATTTCTTCAGTTGATAGAATTAGTTCCACGGGTAGTATAGCTTGTCGGCCATAGATAAGTTGAAATGGTGTATATCTGGTTGTTGCATGTTTCTTGGTCCAGTAAGCAAATAATATGGAAAGTAAATATATATCCCAGTCTTGACTTGTAGCAACTTTTGCTAAAGATTCACATAATGTTCTGTTTAATCTTCCAACCATTCCATTAGTTTGGGGGTGATATGGAGATAAGAATTTGTGATGTATTAGAAATTTTTCACAAAAATTTTAATTATATCACTTTTAAAATTAGATCCTTGGTCAGAAAGAATAATTTTAGGTGTTCTATGTCTATACACTAGTTCGATAAATATAACTGAGCGAGTGTAGTAGCACTAGCATCTGGTACAGCTTGAGCTTTTGGCCATCGGGTTAAATAGTCGGTTGCAACAATGATATAGCGGTTATTTCGTGATGTAATTGGTAAAGGTCCAACTAGATCGATTCTAATTCATTCGAAAGCTTGTCCAATTTTAATAGGATGAAGAGGTTTTTTTCTTCGTGACTTACCTCGTTTTTGGCATTGTTCACATGTCTTGATATATTCCTTAATATCTCTATACATTTGATCCCAATAGTATCGTTCTGAAATCTTATGATATATAGTATTGATTTCTAAATGTCCAGCAGTATGGTGACTATACATTATATAAAGTACAGGATCCACTTCAGTCTATTTTATTACCCATAAAGGTTTATTTGAGTCTTTTCTGTTTTTCTTGTATAGCAAGTTATTTTTAATTTGGAAATATCTTGCCTGATTCTGTAATTGTTTCCGTTGATAGTTAGTAAAGTCCGTAGGTATAATATTCAAATATAAATAGTTGTATAAATTATAGTATTGATCTAAATTCATGGTAGAAAAATACAAAATTTAAATCAGAGTCTTGATAAAGCATCCATATTCGAGTAAATTCTTCCTAGTTTATGTTTGATAGTAAAGTTATAGGGTTGTAATTTCAAAATCCATCATCCAATTCGTCCTTTAGGTTCTACAATTTTAAGCTATTTAAGAGCCAAATGGTCAGTAACAAGAGTAAATTCGGTAGCACCTAAATAACTATGAAAATGCTCTATAGCCCAAACTATAGTAGCACATTTCAGTTCTGTTGCAAAATAGTTCAATTCTGCTGGTTGAAGACTTTTACTTGCGTAGCGACAGGGTGTTCCTTATCTTCTTGGTCCTTTTAACTTAGTGTAGCTCCAAAACTATAATAAGAAGCGTTGGTAGTGAGAATAAATTTTTTAGTAAAGTCAGGATAAGCTAATACAGGAGTGGTAATTAATTTTTCCTTGAGTTTATTGAAAGCTTGTTGTTGTTTTTCTTTCCATTTGTATGGTACGTTTTTGTACAATAGATAGTTTAATAGTTAAGCTATGGCAGAGAAGTTTTGAATAAATTATCAGTAGTATCTAACTAATTCAAGAAATAATCGTAGCTTGGTAATATTTTGTGGAGGTTGAATCTTCCTTACTGTTTCAACTTTTGCTAGGTCAGGTGCAATTCCGTCTGCACTAATAATATGACCTAAAAATGGTAAAACTTTTATCCAAAAATTACATTTATCTAAATTAAATTTTAATTCTGCTTCTCTAATTCTTTGAAATACAATTTTTAAATGTTTTAAATGATCGTCAAATGTTTCGGAGAACACATTTGTATCATCCAAATATACTACTACAAATTTCTATGCTATTCCTTTATATACTCAATCTATAAGTCGTTGGAAAGTTGCTGGGGCATTACAAAGTCCAAAGGGCATTATATTGAACTTATAGGTATCATACTTCGTAATGAATGCAGTCTTTTCTCTATCTTTAGGATATATTAAAACTTGCCAGTATCTACTAGCAAGATCAAGAGTAGAAAACTAGCATGATCTGGATAATGTATTCAACATCTCTTGAATTCGTAGTAGAGAGTAAGCGTTCTTTTTGGTAATACTATTGAGCTTTCTGTAATCAACACAGAATCTTAATTTACTATTCTTCTTTCATACAAGAACAACAGGTGATGCCTAGGGACTTGGGCTTTCAAATAGTCGGACAATTTTGCTGGTTAACATTCTTCCTATTTCTTCCTTGATAAATTCTTGTTCACTAGGTGGTATATTATAAGGTCATTGTTTAATTGAAAATACATCTTCAGTATATATTCTATGTTGAACTAAATTGGTTCATCCTAATTCTGAAATATCTTTTGCAAAAAGGTCTACAAATTCTTCAAGTAGTTCCTTAAACTTCTGTCCTTGTTCTTTAGTTAATGGTCCTACATTAACCATATCTGTCTTTTCTAATGCGTATTCCTCATATGGTATCTGGGTGTCTATAGTATATACAAAGTTAGGTTTTATAGTGTTTCTTTGCAAAGCTAGTTGCAAAGCTTCTTCTTCTGTAGATAATTCTTCTAAGTCTTTAGGTAGTTTTTCATCTTGCCTAGGATTACTTAAAAATTTTATTGAGATAAAAATAATCAGGAGTAGTAATCTGCTCGTTGTTGGTGGTATACAATTTGTTCCTTAAAGAAGTTGCTAAGTTGTTCATTCATTTCCTCTAAGTAATAAACATGTGCTTCTAACCATTCAAGAATCAGTCGAGTTTCCTAGTCTGTATATTTATCCTTTCCTTGAATATCTTTTTCTTCCTTTAGTAAAAAAGGTAATTCTGAAAGTGATGAGTATTCTGTTTCTTTTCCTTTATCTTTTACTTGGTTATAGTAGTTTGAAGGTCCTGGTTATCCTTCCAGTAAGATTGGAGAAGTAATTGTTTCTTCTTCTATTTCTCGGGAAAGTGTTAATTTATCAATTTCTTGGTAACACTCATTACAAAATCTTTGGTTAGCATCCAATTCCAAGATTTGTTTAGCAAAAAGACATTTACGACAAAGAGTGACTTTTCTTTCAAAGTTTATACGTAGATTTTCAATAGCTTTTCAAGAATCAAAGTCTGGTTGCAAAGTATCGAAAGATTCTTGTAAAATCCATTACAAGGTAGTTTCTTCATCTTCTGTTAAATTTACTTGTTCAAGATTTGACCTAAGGAGAATAGTAATTTCTTCAGAGGTCCAATCACGGTTATATTGGTCAGTGTCTTGTTCTTGCATTAATCTTGAAATTTCTGTTTGAGATCCGTTTCTTAACAGGGCTTGAGTAATTCGATAGATTCTACTTTAGTTCAGGTTATATTGGTATCCAGCATTATGAGTAGATTCTGTATAGTATCTAATTCTTGTCCAAATCTCGTAATTCGGATTATATTGTAAGTTTTGATATATCTTATAGGCATAAATATGTTCCAATTCACAGAATCACTGTTCTTCTCTAATATTTTCTAACCGATGCATTTTGGATCTGAGTCGTTGGCAATTACAAATTTTACAGTTGGTAAGTGTTCCTCTTCCTAGTCCGGTTCGATAATATTCTTGGCTTCGGGGTCATCAAATTCCAAGCTTTGGTAGAAAGCTTTGTAGCAACTAATACATATAAGTTGGTTATTATGAAGATGCAATTTATTAAATTGTTGTGGAGTATAGCATTTACAACAATGGTGGGTTCTTCTTTTACTGAAATGGACGAGTCTTCTGGCTTCTACTTGGGTTCAGTTATATCCACAATGGTAGGTTAGGTTATCCAATTTATATTAAGCTAATAGGCAATTAATTTCTATGTATTCAATTTGTCTATATCTAAAACATAGATTTTGAGGACAGTCTTTAAACAAATGATCAGTTTGTCCACAATTTTTACAATTAGCTCTTTTGTTTTGCTTATTATAGCAATTTCTAACAATGTCCTTTCTTATAACAATAGTAACATTTATTTTGAGGACAATTTTTATACTTAGGCCATACAAATTTAATAATTCAGTTTTCATAACATAAAATTTTTAAAATGACCCGGCAACCCGGCTTTTAATTTTATTTTCAAAAAATTTTATATATAAAAAACATATATAATTTTTAAAAAAACTCGCCCAGATAGTAAATATACTAAAAAATTTTTTCTAAAGTTTTGTAAATTTTGACCCAGCCAGGTTATGAAAACTGATTTATTAAATTTGTATAGTCTTATGTGTTTTTAAACCGCAAGTTCTACAAGGATATGAAGTTCTAGAGTGAGATTGACTTCTATGACGAGGTTGGTAAGTAGTCCATCCTTCTTCTTCTTCAAGAAAAGAAAATGCATAGACCTCATGTAGTGTCAAATATTCTTCCTTATATAATTCATAATCTTCAGGAGTAATACATGTCAGCTATTTCTTTTTTGGTTGGTCTTGTTCATAAGAAGTATCCAGGACAATTTTTTTTCCTTTTCAATACATTGTATATTGGCATGTTTTCCAACTATAACTTGCTTTGACTTTTCTAGACTAGTCATTTTTTAACAGTAGAGAGTAAGAAGTAGCAGGTACTACTTTTTTTTTTTTTTAATATTTAAGGTGAGACCTTGCTCTTATCTTTATTAAATTTAATAAAAACTTTTTACATGATTGAAAAAGGTTTTATATTTTAAGCCTAGTGCTAAGAATAAGAACTCAGACATAT
>CAJVPY010002044.1:0-17304 GCA_910591965.1 Dentiscutata erythropus | reverse complement strand
ATCGGGTTTGATTTGAAATCAAATCAAACCCAAACTTGGCCTAAAGTTTGATTTGATTTGGGTTTGTAGGAACCCTACTCAATCTGTTCTACCATTGTATTAATTGACTGAAAGTTTTTTTCTACACTTTTACCTCACTTAATATTCTTTGTGTCTTTATGTTTATATAAAAGATCAAGTGCTTTTTTTGTTGTATTAATTAATTGATCAAAAAAAACATCCGAATCTTCTTCAAACTGATTATCATCAAATTGATCGTTGAACTTGTTACACTTATTGAATTGATGTCTTGAGTTTTTGATTCAATTATACAATTAATTTAACTATTATCATTGTCCTCAGTATAATTATTATTATTTATATTAATTGTTGAAGTTTCAATTAAAAAAGGATAACAATTATTCTGCTTAACATAATTAAAAAATTGAGAAAATACAGTTTCTTTTTTTTCAACAAAATGTTTGCAGATAAAGAACCGGTTTGTAAGATAATATAGACAGCTGCAAACCCAATATTCCATATTAGTTATATAACTATTTTCATTAACAATCTTGTTTGCCAATCATTTTCATTCTGATTTTATTGCTTTTTGCCAATCTTCTTTTTCTCATCCAAGCCTAATTTGATCAAATTTATGCCTTTGGTGTACAATTACTTTTTTCATAAGAATGTAAGTAACTAGATCAAGTCTTGGATGAAAAAATTTATAAAAAAAATCTCACTTAATTACTTTCCAATGTGACTCAATAAACATTGTAGTTTTTAATACCTGCTCTCATCTATAAAAACCATCGATCTGCACCATACCACTCTTTCCAAAGATAGGTCCAAAAAAAAAGTAATGAATTATTTTTGCAAAAAAAATAAATTTCTTTTACTGCTTGTTCCCAAATTTGTGAGCATGTTAATACCAAATTAGAAGAAGTTGGTATTAATGGATGTAGATATAAATGTTTATCCATTAATTTCCAAACTGATATATGTAATTCTTTTGGGCAAAAAATTGTACCTTTTTGAACTGGTAGTTGTGGAACAAAATTTTTATTAACAAAAGAGAAATACTTAAGACTATTACTATGCTTATAAGTAATTTTTAATAGAAAATTATTTGAAACTAATTGTGCATCAATTGCTTTTTTTACATGCTAGTGACACAACTGAATCTTAGCATCTGACCAAGTAAAACATATTCCAGAAATTTGTGTGAAATCTTTGTCAGATAATACAAACTCTGGCATTATACCTTGTAACTTAATTTCATTAAGAAAGCTTAAAATAATTTCAGTTCGTATTCCATTTCCTGATTTGCCATTACCCTCTAAAAACAAATATGCAATCAGATAACCTGAACCATCAACTTCTGCATGTAATACAAATAATTTGAATCTTAAATTGTTTGTATTGTCTATATATAAATAAAAAATTTAATATATATATGTAAGTATATATATATATAAATAAAATAAAATAAAATAAATGAGTTATAAATACATGTTGAATCAATTTCACATTTGTGTATGTCAATATTTAATTGTTTAAAATAATCAAGAAAATCTGTTAAAAATCTAATTGCTCAAACAGGTGTTGTTGTATTTACAATAATTTTATAATGCTCTTCTTCAATCCATATTAAAGCAGATTTAAAAATATCATTATGTCTAATATATCTATTACTTCCAAAAGTTGTCTACCAATAATAGATTTGTTTCTGCACAATTGACATATCCATACCCTTATTAATCAAGCAAGCATAAATTTCTCGTAATAATAAATCAATATTGTCTTTAATGTATTCTTTAATATCTTCTGGTACTGTTATATTATTTGGCTTTGGATGTAAAATATTATGCTCAACTATAATATTAGCAATCTGAATTGCTAAATTAATACTTACTTTAATACAACTATCACAATCATATTGCTTCATTGTTGTAAAATCTCTTGTTTTTCTGTATTATTATATTTACGAGGCTTTTTTGCCATATTTATTTATTGGGAACAAAAATACCAGATACTTGTAGCTTGTTTACTATCATATTTGTTGTTATATCTAATAATAATAAAATATTATTACTAAAATATGTAATAACTTTTATTAAAATAACAAAATAATTTATATAATTATTATATCCAAGAGTATTCATCAACATCGCTAACAATATTTATCAAATTATTGGTAATTTCTTTAATTTCTTTTGAAGATTCAATATAAAAGGAAATATCAACAGTACATGAAAAATGAAAGCCTAATTGATTATTTTCTTTATTATTTTCCATTATATACAAATCAAAAAGCTTATGAATATAGTCTGCAAGATTATTTGGATTCAATATTTCATTCAGTATTTCATTCTTGTTCAATAATTTAATATTTTTTCTATATTGCTTTGATTGAACTCGACATGTATCACAAGTGCCAGATTTTTGATTAGGTTTTGGATTTTCAAACTCCGATTTATCTTTATTGACTTTACATCTAGAACAAAAAATTTGTTCAGTAGTACTGTTATTCATTATGTCTTTAAATAAATGAATAGTGTAAGTCAATTAATATTTTATTAAAAATTGTTTAAAGATTGATTTTTTACTCACATGTTAATTATTTTTCAATTGTGTTCTTTTTTTTATATCCAACCCTTTCTAGTATTAACTTTCTCTTTCTCTACATGATACTTCACACAGCAAATCTACACACAACACTTTACACAACAACACACCACACTTTACCTTTGCACAACAACTTCACCTACACACAACACCTTACAACACAGCAACTTCACCTACACCAACACCTTATAACATGGCAACACAATGATGTTAACTTTCACTTTTTATGCTATATAACAATACAATGATATTATTAAAGTATTAGATATACGTTTGCTCAAGAAAATGAAATAAGAAAATTTTGATCATATACTTAATTAAACATCTATTTATTGAGTTATGCAAATTATAATGAAACATTACATCATTGTCTGCAAATAGACCCGAAATTGTATCATTATTTGCAAATAGACTCAAAATTAGAAACATTACATCATTATCTGTGAATAGACTCTAAGTTACAATGAAATGATAAGTAACTATAAGAATTAGTACTGTAATTTTATTGGCCAATTTCTGTCAACTACATTTTTTTTACTAGGGTAGTTTAACAATTAGTGAAGGTTTCTCAACAGCCTTCTAATTAAATTTGACAGAATTTTTTATTTTAATTCTAAAGTCTTATAGAATTAGAATAAAAAAAAATCATAAATTTGCCTTAGTAGTTATAGAGAAACTTCACTTAAAGTTTTAAAAATTAAAATATATTAAGAGAAAATAAAAAAAATCAGGAAATTTTTTTTTTCAAACTTAACTTGAATATTTCTTGACAACCACCCTAATCAAATTGAATTAAACCTTTTATTTTAATGCTACAAATGTGTAGAAATTAAAATAAAAAAATTTCATCCAATTTGGTTAGGTGGTTCTTCAAAAATCTTCATCTAAATATAAATAAAAAATTTAGCTACAGCTTCTTTTTCATGGACATTTAAATTTGAACAAAGTTTTCTTGATAACACCTATTTAAATTTGATAAAAAAATCCTTTATATTAATTCTATAAGCTCATAGAATTATAATAAAAAAAATTTTATCGAATTTGGATAGGTAGTTATCAAGAAAACTTCGTTCAAAGTTAAACGTCCATAAAAAAGAAACTGCGCTAAATTTTTTATTTATCTTTAGATGAAGATTTTTTGAGAACCACCTAACCAAATTAGATGAAATTTTTTTTATTTTAATTCTATGCATTTGCAGAAATAAAATGAAAAGGATTTCATTTGATTTAGTTATGTGGTTGACGAGAAACCTTCATGATAAGTTTAAAAAAAGAAAAATTTCCCGGCTTTTTCTCCTTAAGATATTCCAATTTTTTAAAACTTTAAGCGAAAATTTCTCAATAACTGCCAAAGCAAATTTGATGAAAAATTTTTTTTCCCGATTCTACAAGACAGTAGGATCAAAATAAAAAAAATTCATCGAATTTAATTAGAAGGCTGTTGAGAAACCTTCGCTAGAAGTTAAAAAAAAATTAACCAATCATCAATTAATACTGTAATTTTATTGGCCAAAGTTTGTCGATCAGCACGTGCCTGCATTTTTTTTACTGGGTACGCTGGGGTAGTTGGTGGGATTACAGAAGATCAGTATGGTACGACTGACCGGATCAGTCTGGTACGGATCCAATTTTATCAAACCGTACCATACTGATCTGCCTATAATATAATATCAAAATGGTATGGTATGGTTTCCCTATACGAATCGTACCATACTAGTCTTGCTTTATATTTTAGCATAATACCTAGTATGGTATAGTTTATACATATTTAAAAATTGTACCATACTAGTCTGTTACTATACTAAAAAAACTATATTAGCAGATCAGTATGGTACAGTTAATAAGATCACATTCGTACCATACTGATCTTCGTAATACCTTTTTAAAATATCAAAACGTCAAAAATAGAGGCTGTCAAAAATTTTCCTAAAAATTTGAGCGAAGATATCTCAGCAACTATCTGATCAAATTCAATGAAAATATTTTATTTGAATTCTATTGATCCATAGAATTCAAATAAAAATTCCATCGAATTAGATCAGGTGGTTGCTGAGAAATCTTCGCTCAATGTTTTTTTTTTAAAAAAAATCAAATTCGCCTATAATACAAGAGTGAAAAATGTGGTAACTCCACAAGTTCTCGTTTATTTGAGCTAAATATTTACAAAGCAAAATTTTAATATATTTTCTAAATGCCTTGTTATTACGCAGTAATTACTTTAGACCGAACCTTGGTGGGCACCATGAATTTTCACCATAATATCAAAATAGAAGATTTCCTAAAACTTTAAGCGAAAATATCTCAGCAACTATCCGATAAATTTGATGAAAAATTTTTTAATTGAATTCCATTTGTCCATTGAATTCCAATAAAAAAAATTTTCAACGTATTTAATCAGGTGGTTGCTAAAATATCTTCGCTCAAATTTTAGGAAAAGTTTGGCGCAGCTTCTATTTTTGATGTTTTAATATTTTTAAAAACCTTTGAGCGAATATATCTCAGCAACCATCTAATCAAATTCAATGGAATTTTTTTTATTTGAGTTTTATGATTCTATAAATTCAAATAAAAAAAATTCATCGAATTTGATCAGGTGGTTGCTGAAATATATTCGATCAAAGGTTTTTAAAAATATTAAAACATCAAAAATAGAAGCTGCGCCAAACTTTCCTAAAATTTGAGCGAAGATATTTTTCAAACACCTGATTAAATTCGTTGAAATTTTTTTTTTATTAGAATTCGATGGATAAGTGGAATTCAATTAAAAAAAGTTTTCATCGAATTTATCAGATAGTTGCTGAGATATCTTTGCTCAAAGCTTTAGGAAAAATTTTGACAGCTTCTATTTTTGACGTTTTGATATTTTAAAAACTTTGACTGAAGATATCTCAACAACAACCTGATCAAATTCGATGAATGGTTTTTTTTTTTTTTTTGAATTCTACGGATCTATAGAATTCAAATAAAAAAAATTTTGTTGAATTTGATCTATTTTTGATAAACATTTTTTTTAAAAAAAACCTCGAGCGATGATATCTCTGTAGCACCTGATTAAATTCGACGGACTTTTTTTTATTTGAATCCTATAGATTCATAAAATTCAAATAAAACAAAAAACTCATCGAATTTGATTAGACGGTTGCTGAGAAATCGCAACAATCACGTACAATCACTATTTAGGTTTAAAAAAAATATAGTATTTAAGTGTTTTATCTTATTTGCCCTGGAATGTTAGATAAGCAAGAAGCAATATAAATAGTTTTAATATTATTATGGCTAAAATGTCTACAGGAGGCTACCTAATTATGATATTGGATATGAG
The DNA here is from genome assembly GCA_910591965.1 of Dentiscutata erythropus. Taxonomy (NCBI): domain Eukaryota; kingdom Fungi; phylum Glomeromycota; class Glomeromycetes; order Diversisporales; family Gigasporaceae; genus Dentiscutata; species Dentiscutata erythropus. Next base: position 11,375 of record CAJVPY010002044.1, on the reverse strand, counting down.
TGTTAGCTGTTAATTTATGACGTTTTGAATTACTAAAGCCAATTCTAAGTGATATTGCCAATTAATAAGCCAATATATGGATGCTAATCCTTTTAATAAACTAAACAGCTCTTTGTCTGTTATTAATTATTGAGTTTGCACTATTAAACGCATTCAAATCCACAAGTACAATTATTCCAATATTATCAATCACCAATAAGTCCATCAAAATGGGTCTAAAGAAGTAATTTTATTTGAAAATGTTCGTGTCGGGGACGTGTTATTTGAGAAATATTCATAAATGTTTGTCGTGAATGGTTGTCAGAGAAATGACTATGGGAGAAGCGGATGTCAGGGAGGTGGCTATCGGGGAAGTGATTGTCAGAAGTCATTATGCCGGGAAGTTGTTTGTCGAGTAGGTGATTGTCGGAAAGTTGTGCCGGGGGAATGACATGAACCCTAAAAAATAATGAGAGTAGCAGCTTTTTTTGTTAAAAAGAAAATATAAATTTTTAAAAATTGCAGGTAACGGCGAGTTTTTTGGAGGAATAGATGTATAGCTAATTAGAAATGGCAATGTTCAATATTTATTGGTTTTTTTTTTATTTTTATTTTTTAAACAACATTGATTCATAACATAAATAGCATTGAACTTAACAATAATCGTCATTGTAATAATGATTGTTATCAGTGCCATTTGTTAATAGGTAAAGTATCAATTTATAGTAGCGAATGAGTCAGAATTAAAGATTTTTATTAGATACGGAACTTTTTGCGAGATTATTATTCAAAGGCATTTGGATACATGCGATTTAGTTTATATATGAGTCACAACCGGCTATCTTGGGTAGGTAAGTTCTTATGGAATCTTCTTTAATCACGAATTCATTTTTAAAGAATTTTGTGATTAAGGTAATCTCTGTTATCGTTGTACATTATGAACTAACATATCTGGCGTTGTTATTCTTCAGGTATGAATCAAAAAGTATCATCGTTTTAGGTACGTGTAAATTGGTTAGTTCTTTTTATGGTTAATAGGTTAAGGAAATTGAAATAACAATATATCAATTGTTTTAATGTAATGAGAGCGCCCTAAGAGCAAGTACTACAGTCAGACCTCTCTAAGTGCACCCTCTATAAGTGCACACCCTCTCTAAATGCACACTCAAGTGCCGGCCCAAATATATACTTGACCTCCATAAATGCACCTTTTCTTATTATTACTTCATATGCACGTTATTAAAGTGTGGTTCCAAGGGTGTGCACTTGGAGAGGTCTAACTGTATTTGGGCTGGAACTTGAGCGTGCATTTAGAGGGGTGTGCACTTATAGAGGGTGCACTTAGAGGTCTGACTGTATATAAGGTGATAAGAAAAAGGGTAATATTATTTTAATTAAAATTGATAGCGAATAGTAAAAATTTTTAAAACACTCGTCAACCTGTCATTCAAAATTATGATATGATTTCACGGACATTCATGTCCGTGAAGTCAAGTGATGATATTGAATAGTGGATTGAATGGCATATTGAATGACATTCGAATTATGTCATATGTGTTGAACTTTTTAATTTGGACTAGTAAAAATATTAAAAATGATTAAATGGATATACATTGAAACCTCTCTAAATGCACACTCGGATTCTGGCCCACATATATATACATGACCTCTATAAATGTACTTTTTCTTATCATTCTCTAAGTGCATTTTGTGTGCACTTAGGGAGGTTTCACTGTATATAGATTTAATTATTTATTATTAAACTTGTTTAAAGAATAAAAGAAGATTGAGGTATTTTTTTTGTATAATATGATTTTAAAATTAGTAATTAATTGGTATTTTGGTGCTACTGTATATATTGTAGTAAAATATAGTAGGCATATATAGTCAAACCTCTATATAATCACCTCTCTATGAGCATATCATATAAAAATTCTTTTTATTACCACATCTACTTTAAACCAGCACTATAAATATATCGAGAAAAACTAAGCAAATTTTTGAAGAAAACCACTATAATCTCGATAGTATGATTATAAGGTGATTAGACTATAATGAGCGAGTTTATAACAAAAAAAAGAAAAAAATATATGAATGAAATATGAAATATAGGATTTTATAAGAGCAGTTATTCTCATATTTCATATTTGGTAGATTGAAATAACTATCACGTAAATTACGCGAATGACGTAATGATTACATGAAATACAAGCATACCAGATATAGGGTATCGACAATTTTGTGTAAATCAACTTTAAGTAATGATCTACAAACAATCAGCTTGTGAATTTTATTACTGTATTATAGCTTTCGTAACTTTGAACAAACTTTTTATTGAATATATATTAAAATCGAAAATAAAAATTTTTTATAAATTTATAAGCAGCAAGCTTATAATCAGAACATATTTGTCAGACATACACATTTGCAACAATAAATTTAATCCTTATTAATACCTAAAGCCTTTTCTTTTTCGATATTTGCTAACTCCTGGGCACGAAGGTTAGCTAATTTTGCTCTTTTTTCAATATCTAACATTTCTTTTTGGTGCTGAAATTCATAGTCGATTAGTTCAAGTTTTCGTAACTTTTCTCGTTTGGCAATTTCAGTATCCAAATCGTTTAATTCTTCATTGTTTGCCGTAGCTGCATTAGAATTTGAAGTTCTTTTGTTTGTAGGCGGATTTTTTTTGCGTTTTGAAGGTTCTAATATATATACATACATATTTATAATAGTTATATATTAATAAATTAATTAATATTGGTATATATAGCATATATTGTATAAATATAGTTTTTACCAAATTTTTTAATTGACTTAGTGGCTTTAGCTATAGGTCCTGACGAACGACCAGTTTTGGGGATATTGTATTGATCTTGACATTCACACATTGCAAATCGACGTTCATCTAACCGTTTTCCTCTATATATATATTTTTTAAAAAATATAATTATGTTAGATAAAGATAACAAACTTTGTTTATTAAGAGCATTTATAGAATATTATTTATTATTATATCTAAATATATGGTTAAAATATATATTTATATATATGTATAGTAAAACCTCTATAAGCGTACATCCTCGAAAATTAAACCTTAACAATATGTACTTAGAAACAATAAGAAAAGTGCATTTATAATCTGAATAACCAAAAAATAATTCAGTTATTCATTTATTAAGGTTGTCGCTCAATTCCCCGAAAGACACTCCTCGACAGGTCACTTACTCAACATCACATAGGTTTAGAGTTAGCATTCTATTAGTTGTGGGTATTTATTTTTAGCAAGTTGTTACCCTGTGTGATGTCTAGTCAGGGAAATAACTTTCGGGGAATCATGCTGTAACTAGTGATGGGAAAAATGCGCATATTATAATAACATGCGCATGAATGCGCATTAATGCGCACGAAATGTTTCATGCGCATGATATCGCATAATAAAAAAAAGGCAAAAAAAAGAAAAAACGATCGAGAGGAGAGAAATCTTGATGGGATAAAATGCGCATGAAACCCATCTCTAGCTGTAACCATTTATTAATTCTTTTAACCAATTATCTGTCAGATATTAGATACCTGATAGATAAATAGATAAATAATTTACAGATAGAACCTTTATTTTTAACCACAGTCAGACCTCTCTAAGTGCACTCCCTATAAGTGCACACACGCTCAAGTGCTGGCCCAAATATATACTTGATCTCCATAAATGCACTTTTTCTTATTATTCTCTATATGCACGTTATTAAAGTGTGATCCCAAGGGCGTGCATTTGGAGAGGTCTGACTGTATATAAAATAAAATAAGAATTAAATACAAACTTTCTAATTGCAAGCAATAAACTCATTTGAGTTCCTTCTCGATTAGCATCGGCATGTGCTGACTCAGCAGCATTTGTATTTTCTCCCGCACTACGCCAATCTTCTTCAGCAATATTTGAATAATTATAATTTAAAGATGCTAATCTCCATGGCTTCATATAATAATTTCCCCATTCTATATTTTTTAAAAAACTCAAGTAACTATAATTTGTACCATGATATTTATTTATTAGAATATATAATAAAACTTATACCTAATGCTCCATCTTCATCCGACGTAGCAAATTCTTGAAATATATCAACTACACGATCCTTATTAGCTGTCAATAGCTCATACATTAAATTTTTTAAATTATTAGAAAGTTTTGACTTTAAAATATTTCTATAAAAAAAAAAGAAATTACATTAATTATATTATTAGTAATGCAGTTAGACCTCTCTAAGTGCACTCTCTGTAAGTGCGCACTCTCTAAATGCATGCTCAAGTGCTGGCCCAAATATATACTTGACCTCTATACATGCACTTTTTCTTATTGGTCTCTATATACATGTTATTAAAGTGTGGTTCCAAGGGCGTGCACTTAGAGAGGTTTGACTATAATATCTAAAATTTTTAAAATTTTAAATATACTTTCCTTTTATAGTGAACACGACAAGATTTAAAAATATATTTTAAATGAGTTTCCCAGTCTTTAGTTGGATCTAAATCTACAAGCATTAGAGCAAGACCTTTCGCTTGTGCAATGTCTAGGTCACCAAGAATAACACGCCAACCATCATTATGGATATGTTTAATTTGAACCTTTTGTTTACAAAGCTCATTAACAGTTTCAATTACAGCTTTGAACATACGCTGATAAGAAGTTGCAGTCGAAATATTTGTAAAAATTCGTGCATATGTAAGTACTAAAAATATAAAAATTAGTAATATAATATATAAATAATTAAATATATATTGTATAAAGTTTACTTAACTAATATTATGATTTGAATCAAATTCATTAAATTCAAATTCATTAATTTTTCCATGAACGCGTTTAAATGTCAAATCAACTTGAAAATATTGAGCATGCAATAGTCTTGTTGCCATATTCTTATTCATGCACAATATAAAAACATGGCCGTCTTCAAAAAATGCTATTCATAAATTAAAGATTAATATATATATATATATTATATATACAGTTAGACCTCTCTAAGTGCACTCTCTATAAGTGTACACCCTCTCTAAATGCACGCTCAAGTGCTGGTCCAATATATATTTGACCTCTATAAATGCACTTTTTCTTATTGTTCTCTATATGCATGTTATTAAAATGCGGTCTCAAGAGTATGCACTTAGAAAGGGTTGACTGTATGTTGTATGCTAAATTAAAATTTGTGTTAAATTAAAATTAAGATATTAAGTTGAATTAGAATTAACGAGTAAGGTATTGGCAATATTATAATTATCTTTTAATTTAGCACAGATATTAATTTGATATACAACATATATACAATAAATATTTTATTATTTACCAATTCTTTGAACATATTCACGGAGATGATCTAAATTAGAAGAGAAGGCATGAATTAAACCTAAGATGCCCTGCCCATGTGGGTAAATTGAATGTTGAACCCGAGAAACCAGATAGCGAAGGTGATCTAAATTATTCAAAGACGCATGTATTTCTGGTAATAGCTCATTTCCAAAACAACTTTTAATTAAATTTCCTAAATTAAAATATTTATTTTATATTTTATATTTTATAATTAGTAATTAACAATATATATTATAGTTAAACCTCTCTAAATGCACTCTCTGTAAGTGCACATTCTCTCTAAATGCATGTTCAAGTGCTGGTCTAAATACATACTTGACCTCTATAAATGCACTTTTGTTTTCTATATGTATATTATTAAAGTGCGGTTCCAAGAGCGTGCACTTAGAGAGGTTTAACTGTATATTTCTTATAGTATATAATTAGTAATTTAATTAAACTTTTTTAAATGCATCTTACAAAAACTAAATACTAATAGCATGCATTTAAAAAAAAGTGCATTATGAAGGTTATATATATATTTGGATCAGAATGTATTTAGATAGTTTCACTAATACAATCAGATCTTTCTAAGTACAACCCTCTTAAATACAACCTTTAACGCTGACCCAAATATATACTAGGCTTTATTAAATATAATTTTTTTTTATCATTCTTCAAATGCAAGCTATTAAAAGTCTAACCTTCAAGATTTGCATTTAAGAATATTTGACTATATTATATATATTTTTATAATATAAAGTTAATACCTGATATTAATCTACGTGGTGTTATATGCTCTAAATCCATTGAAGCAGTTTCTATTAAAGTTTTAAGTCGATCCTGAATAGCTTTTGGTACGTTATTTGGTGGTGGCGGAGGATGTGAATGTTCTCCAATACAAAGTAATACTACAAAAGGACACTCTATTAAATTAATAGGTGTAAGCCGATAAAATTTAACTTCACACGGCATATTTTCTAATGGTGCTTCATATGGATGATTATATTCATCAAGATGGGGAAATGCTTTAAAAAATTTAAATTTTATTAATATATTATATGTTATAAATTTACAATTTTAATATATTAATATACATCTAAGTGCACTCTCTATAAGTGCACACACTCTCTAAATGCATACTCAAGTGCTAGCCCAAATATATAATTGACCTCCATAAATACACTTTTTCTTATTATTCTCCATATACACGTTATTAAAGTGTGGTCCCAAGAGCATGTACTTGAAAAAGTCTAACTATATAGTCAAAACTTTTCTAAATGCAGTCTATAGAGACTAAACATTAATAATGTACACTTAAAAACAATAAGAGAAAATGTATATTTACGGAGATTATATTTAGATTTGGACAAAAATTTGAGTGTGCATTTAGAAAAGTTTATTGTATATTATTTTTTAAATAAATTATTATATACTTACAACAAAACTTTCTGTGTGTTGTATTAGGTAAGATAGTACAACATCTATCTTGAATTAATGAGCGGTCAAACGATTCTCCTTCTAAAAGACGCCGAATTAAGTTAACATCACATGATTCGGGTATTGGAATAAATCGATGCCAGCTATCTCCATTAATCCATAAACTACATCCAATAAAATAACCATCTTTGCATTGTAGTATTAATGATGTTCGATTATTACTTTGGTTTGGATTGGCTCTATATTGTGTTAAAGTATGTTCTTTAATTCTTCGTAAAACTGGCAAACCAGCACATGCTAAACCATTAGATAAAGTTTTTGGACATGATTTTTTAATTATGGCGAGATAAAATCTAAAATAATATAATAATTTTGTTAATTAAATAGCTATATTTTATAGTTGATACTGTCTAAATGCATAATACAGTCAGACCTTTCTAAAAGCACTCTCTGTAAGTGCATACACTCTCTAAATGCACACTCAAGTGCTGGCCCAAATACGTACTTAATCTCTATAAAGGCACTTTTTCTTATTGTTTTCTATATGCATATTATTAAAGTGCAATCCCAAGGGCATTTACTTAGAGAGGTTTGACTATATTAACTATATAATTAAAACAATACATACGCAAGTGTATTCGTATAAGTTGTTCTATTCGATGATTCATTTTTAATTGCTTTAAAAACCTTAGAATCAAAATCAACATTGCAATGTTTTGCTGATTTAATTTGATCATCAGCATGAGGACAAATTGTAACGCCTTGACACCTTCTCTGATCTTTGGTTACAATTATGTTACCAAAAAAGGGGCATTTAACTTTTGTCTGACCACCAGGACCTAAGCTATACTGAATCTAAATAATATTATAATATGTAATATTAATATATATCTAATTAAAAGATATTATATATATTTTGATCAATCGCATTCAAAAACTTTTTAGGTACTTATTTATAATATAACTACAGTTAGATTTCTCTAAATGCACTCTCCGTAAGTGCATACACTCTCTAAATGTATACTCAAGTGCTGGCCCAAATATATACTTAGCCTTTATAAATGCACTTTTTCTTATTGATCTCTATATACATGTTACAGTCAAACCTCTTTAAGTGCACGCTCTTGGGACTGCACTTTAATAATATACATATAGAAAACAATAAGAAAAAGTGCATTTATAGAGATTAAGTATATATTTGGGCCAGCACTTGAGCGTGCATTTAGAAAGAGTATAAACTTAGAGAGAGATTTAACTGTATATATTTAATTTAAATAATTAAGTATAAATACAATATTGTATTTAATTTTTAATGTTAAAAACAATATATAAAAGTTTTAATATAAAAATAAGTACATAAAAACGTAGCAATAATAAATCAATTATATGCTAAGTAGTTAGATATAAGCAAAAATTTACTAAAAAAAAGCATAATAAACATATTATAGCCGATTCATTAGTTATACTTTCCTACTAAACTTTGCTTATATTTAACTTACTATTTTACTTTTTAAATTTAATAGTACAGTATTTATTAAAATTAATACTTACATCTTGAAAAACTGTATGCGCCTTTTTTTTTAATTCATCTTGTATTTGCTTTTTTCTTTGAATTTGCTCTTGAGTTAGTTCTTGTTCTTCTTTTTGAATTAGATCTTGTTCATTATCATTAATATAATCTTCAATATTAAGTACATTATAAACTGTAACAAAGCCAGATGGCCCCTTGTCATTTAGTGGACTTGTTGAAGGATATTCGACTGAAACTGTAGAATAATATATATTATTAGCATCAACGGCTAAACGAGTAGTAAGATATGCAACAGTTTCTTCAAATTCTTCATTTTCTTCGATGCTTATAATATTTTCATCAGAATCCAACTAAAATTAAACATTTAAATATTAATATTTAATTTATGTATTATATAACACTTGAGATATACCTCTTGTAAAATAAGTTTAGCCTATATTCCATATATCTTGTACAAAATTTTTTATATAAGTTATGCGTTTATACAATAATTCAAATACAGTCAAACCTCTCTAAGTGCATGCCCTTGGGACCGCATTTTAATAATATGTATATAGAGAACAATAAGAAAAAGTGCATTTATAGAGGTCAAGTATATATTTGGACCAGCACTTAAGCATGCATTTAGAGAGGGTGTGCACTTACGGAGAGTGTACTTAGAGAGGTTTGACAATATATACTAAAATTCTATTAAATTTTCTTAATAAATAGTTTATCTTATATGAGGTACATCTCTATATAAAACAATGTTCAAAGATAATATTTACTACTTGTTCGGTATTAATTTCAATTTCTTCTTCAGAAAATGATTCCATTTTATCGTTAAAGTTGATATTTTTTATAAATTCGATTGAATATTTATAATATTTTTTTATGACTATTCTAATATGTATATATACAGTTTAAGTGTACCCTCTACAAGTATATACACTTTCTAATATACGCTTAAGTGCTACCCAAATATATGCTTGACCTTTATAAATGCACCTTTTCTTATTATTCTTTATATGCATACTATTAAAGTGTGGTACTAAGAACATGCACTTAGAGAGGTATGACTGTATATTTAATTACTATCATTACTACTATACTAGTCAATTGATTGATTTATTGCTATCATCAGGAAACTTTGAAAACTGGTTGTAATCGATAATTCTAATTGATTATAATCACTGAGCTATTTTTAAAAATGGTATAAGTTTAATAAAGATTTTAAATTCTTAGTATTTGATTTTAACAAAGTTTTCGATGGAATTTAATATAACATATGAATTATAGTTATAACAATTATGGTAAAATTTTTTATTACTTTCTTAAATTAGTATATATTAAATTAGATAAATATGACTAGTATATTTACAAATATGTGTTAGAGTTAAGCTTATCTATATATTTAAATATTATTTATTCAAAACTAAAAAGCTTGTTAAACCCAGTTTCTGAGTTGACTTTAATCAAACATTTTGAGATTCCAAACCTATTTTGAACAAAGTCCAAGCATGGATGTATATCGTTTAGTTTAATTCATAATTAATATGACATTCTAGTTAACTTAAAAACTGGTTTTGAATTAAAGTTTTATTTCGAGAATAAACTACATTTATAAAGGTTATACATATATTCGGGCCAGTGCATTCTCAAAGAGTATGTACTTATAGAACTTTTACTATATTCTTTATTTAGAGAAAATTTTGAGAGTATACAATAAATAATAAACGAAAAATAAGAATATTTAATTCTTACTAAAATCAGAGTATTTACAATTCAAAATCTGATATACAGTATGCTTTTCTATATCTATCAAATGTGTTTATGCAATTAGAAAGAATTCATATAGTTAAGCTATCAAGAATGCATAATAATACCCAATAAAAGAACAAAAGAATCTATTAATATTACACGATTGAATTTTCACCTATTGTGCAGCATATAAAAAATTAATTTACAATATCAGATCATTCCACCAGTACATGTTATGATTATATCCAACTATTTTTATTATAATACAATGGCGTTAGATTATAATAATAATATGTACTAGCAGAATGATCTGGTATTGTAAATTAATTCTTTATATATTGCACACTGGTGAAGTTTTAGTTATATAACATCGATGGTTTCTTTTGTTTAATAATAGTAAGATAAGATTAAAGTGGCTATAGCAATACAAAGATAGAATGTCTATTAAAAGCAAAAACGCAGCTTTGTGATTTATAATATCGTGAGCAGACTATAAAAAAGCTATTGCTAAGCCCCAAGAACGCAAGAGTAAATAAGAAAGAATAATCTTAAAAACCGCTCTTTGTTTGGATAATCAGACTACATAATAGTGCTAATCTATAAAAAGAAAGGTTTAATTAATAAAATTAGATTAACAATTAGCGTTAGGAAAATATATAAGGTAGTAGGATTAATTTAGTTAAGCTTGTGGCTATGTCAAACTGTCAATTTTATACTCACGAAAGTTGAATAAGTTTAGAAAATTATGCAATCAAGAATTGTAATAATGCAATCTAAAAAGTTCAATCTTATTCTTCCCATATGCAAATAATTTATAGTTATTATATGGAAATCTGGGTTTATATCCAAACTACATAGCTTTCGGCCATGTAGTTTGGATATAAACCCATGTTACACACAGATTTCTATACGATAAATATATTATTATACAGGTCTTTATAATTGAAAGATTTTTAAACTTTGGTAATAGAGTCAGAACATATTTTTAAAGTTCTAATAGTTTCGAATTTAAATTCGAGTCTATTTTTTTTCTTATAAAATTTTAAATAATGTAATTAATTAAATAACTACATTTTAGAGATTTTTTTTTTTATCGATCAGTAAGGTATTGTTAGACCTAAAATAACTCCCAAAGTTCCGGAATTATACGGACATTCATGTCTGTAAGATCATGTGATCCATGTGATACCAGTTGAATGCAGTGTTCGACCAAACCGGGATTACAGAAGATCAGTATGGTACGAAGATCAGTACAAGTATAAAGTCGTACCATACTGATCTGCGAATATAGTTTTTTAATATAGTAACAGACTAGTATGGTACAAATTTTAAATATGTATAAACTAT
>CAJVPY010002043.1:0-17305 GCA_910591965.1 Dentiscutata erythropus | reverse complement strand
CGTGAAAAATCTGTAATATATCAAATTCTATAGTATGCTCACATAGGTTTGATTTACTTAGTTGATTTACCACCCCAGTACGTATGTACTGTACATAGTGTTGTAGATCTGTAGAATTATTTATACATCACTACTCATCCCTATTTATGGCTCAAGATCGTGTTTATTTAAGAATGACATGTCAATTTTTTCTACTAAGCTTTGAGGTTTTAGAAATTCCAATACAATTTAGTAGAAATTAAAAAATTTTCAAAGACTTCCACCTTCTGCTGATTACGATATTATGCCAACTTCAAAAAAACGCATCAAAATTTTTTGTACGTTAATAAAGACAGAGTGAATTTTATAGGGCAGTAGGTGCCGTGGACCGTCACCGTCTTACTCCTGTAAAGCTCAAGAGTATAATCCAAGAGCTCTTAAACAAAAAGGCAAGCTGTTGGCTCTTATAAATAAGAAAAGAAGGGTGACTGATTCTGAACGTTAATAAAGACGCTAAGCATAGGCAATTTTTTATAATTTGCATTTTTTATTTTTATTTTTTTTTCAACATCTACATTTTTATAGTTGTGAGCCAGGAAGAAGCGTTATCATCCATTCCACCTTTTATTGAATTTTCTCCAGATGCTTCGGTATCAAAATCAACTACATCTGCGGATGGGAAATCTCCAAAAGAAGTAGTGATGGGAAGGACTTTTGAGGAGGTGGATAGGTACACCTTCAACCAAGAAAAAGGTTCCAAGTTCCCGAATTTACATATCAGCATCCGTTCTACAAGGAGAGGTCAGTGCACCGCAATTGATGTTAACATCAATTCGGTGCTAAACACTGTTATGGGTGCTGATTACTTTGGATCGGTCACCTTACTTTGGAGATCATGACTTCGAACTTTTGGCGACTGCATCCTCACAAAAAAATTGGACAAGCACTTTGAGCGAGTGTTAGAATATGCTCAACAACTTCATCCATTAGAGATATGGGTTGTTCATTTTTCACGTGAGGATAACGTTGCCAAAAGTCCCTATTGGCCAAGTGAGGAGGTACAAAAAAGGGAATCAATAACCTGGTACTATAAGGAGGAGTTAATATTAGTATATAAGTCATGTTCTATGTGTATATGATCTAATCTACTCCATACATAGTTCTATAAAGTTATATGAATGTTATATAAAATTTTTATATAGATTTACAAACCTAATGTAGACTTATATAGTTAAAGTTTCTAGATATAACTTAATATAATATTTATGTATTGTTTATTTATTGTTTAAATATAAAATTTATGTAAATTTTATTTATATCTGCATAAAATAATTTGATTTACTTTAGCTACGTATTACTCAAAAGTGAATAAGGTAATCAGTGTTCGATATACTAAGTAAAAGTGTTCAACATGCCCGAAAACCTTCCCCAAATACCTAATTTAAACTTTAAAACAAATTCTAATTTTAATATTCAAATTAAAAGTTTTTGCAATTTTACATAAATCCACATAGAATATATACATTGGGTTTATAAAGTTTCATAAGTTTAAATAAAGATTCTACATAGCTTTATGTAAAAATTTTATATAGATCCATGTAAAATGTATTTCCTGATGTGATCACTTTTGGTTGTATCAACAAATTTAGGGGGCCGGTATTTGCACCACAGTAAAAATCTTGACAATAACCTGACTAAATTTGATGTAACTTTTTTTTTAAATTCCATGAATCCATAGAATTCAAATAATAAAATCTTTATCGAATTTGATCAGTTGGTTGTCGAGATATTTTTGCCAAAGTTTAAAAAAATTTACTGTCTTATTTTGATAATTTTCCTTTAACTTTTAACGAAGATATCTCGATAACTACCTGGCCAAATTCGATGTTTTTTTTTTGTTTTTTTTTTTGAATTCTATGAATCCATAGAATTCAAATAAAAAAAAAGTTTCATTGAACTTGATCAAGTGGTTATCAAGATATCTTCGCTCAAAGTTTAAAAAAAAATTTAGTACAGCTTTTATATTATAGACGTCTTGATTTTTCTCTAGCTTTGAGCGAAGATATCTCGACAATCACTTGACCAAAATCGATGAAACCTTTTTTATTTAAATTTTGTGGATTCATAGAATTCAAGTAAAAAATTTTCATCGAATTTTGGTCAGGTGGTTGGAGAGATATTTTCGCTCAAAGCTAGAGAAAAATAAAACCGCCTATCAAAATAAAAGATATCTTGACAACCACCCGGCCAAGCTCGAATTTATTCTTTTTTTTTGGATTCTATGGATTCATAGAATTCAAAGAAAACCATCTTCATCAAATTTGGCAGGTGATTTTTACTCAAAGTTAGAGGAAATTAACCGCAACAAAATTGTCTCGATTTTGATTGGCTGACGGCCGTGATCTGCAAAATTTTTGGCCCGTATTACAAAATTGTTACTAATTTCTGGCCGAAATTATCTTTTTTGTTTTTTCATAAAATAAAAGTTTTTGAAAAATAAACTCACACTGTGATAAAATTGGCCCAGGAACAATTTTCACTTAATAAGCGGCCGCAGTACTTCCGGCCTAATTTTATGCAGCTAGGGTTAATATGATAATCTGACTCCTGATCTCATTTTATTTTGGCGAACCTATGCAATGTAACAGTCAACACTGTTTTATAACAATGAACTTTTTATTAAAAATTTATTAAAATTTATTTTAAAGTTCGATATAGGAACATAGTAAATTACTTCCATAATGAACGTTTTACTATAAGAACTGTCAGCTCATTATAGAAAGTAAACTATATACAATTTTTTTTTTCTATTCGTTTGTTATTCATATTTCGACAAAAAAATCATATATAGAAAGAAAACACGATCACAATACACTCACGTTATAATATCAAAAGTTCACTATAACAAGAGAGAGCGCATTTGGACTAACTGATTCTTTCCGTTATTTAACTTGCGAGTATATTTTAGAATTCTACAATCTCTTATAGCTTCGCTCGAATAATCTAATTACAATCGATTACTATAAAGAACTTAATAATACAGAATCCTGGACATAAATTTTTAGTTGAATTTAAAAAGTGTAGATTTTGTATATTCGATATCCGATGTCATTTGTGCAAGTCTGGATCAAAATTATTATTAGGATATGGTATTATTTATTCTGGGCCAATAGTAATAGTTTTATTTCTTAGAAAACAATAAGAAAACTTTTATTTTCAAAAAAATAAATATTCAAAAAATAATAACAAAAATAAAGAAAAAGGATTGATAAAAGCACGAAAAATAGAGTTTTAAATTTTTTAAAAAATTTTCAAAGGTCGGAATATCATGTGGTTAAGCTGGAACTTTTTTATAAGTTAACGTTAAGATCTGAAAATTAAAATTATAAAATCGGAAATAAAAAAATATTAGCGTTAGAAATTTTAATTTATTACAGTAGATCTTATGAGAAAGTTCACGTACCGGGTCCATCATAAACAGGGACAATTCCATGTGGATTGATTTTCTTCATGCCTTTGTAATAACCATTTTTGATGTGGGTCATATTGACAGTATCAGCAACTTAAAGAATGTTAAAATTTGATTATTAGTGTATCTTAATTAATTTGATGAAATAAGAGCGTAATGATTTACCTTTAGGGATTTTATAAATTTGCCTAGCCCAGCGAAGTATGTTTGGATAGTCATGTTTAATAGTTTTCAAGTTTGTTTTAAAATGCGTGTGATAAACTGGATCAAATCTACATAATTTTTTGAATATACTTGTGATATATTTCTTTTACAGTAATACCAGTCAATAGTTATACATTACCTAACAATAGTGGTCCAAAGTCTGATGTCAGCTTCAGTAAAGGTATTTCCGACAAGGAACTCATTTTCGGAAAGAATGGCTTCTACATCATCCAGAGCTTCGAACAAAGGTCCAATATGATTCATATCTGTTGATAGAAATGCAAACAATTAATTCTAAGAATAAAAAACCTACAAAATGCGTACGTACAAGCATCTTGAGTTTCAGCAAATCCACATTTATAAACACCATTGTTAATTTTGTTATAAATCCAATCGTTTATTTTGTCAATTTCGCTTGCAAGCTGTTTTGGATAAAAAGTTTTGCCCTTTGTTTCTGGAACGAAATCATCGAACGCATCATTAAAAATGCGGATTATCTCGCTCGATTCATTGTTGACTATAATAGCAAAGACCGAGTTTTAATTGAAATTATTCTATTTCAGTATTTTATAATAATTTCGATATCTACCAATTGTTTGCAATTTTTTATCCCAAAGAACAGGTACAGTGTATCTAAAATATAGCATCCTTATTAATGAAATTATATTAAATTATGTATAAATATATATATGAAATTTTGGATTCAAACCTTCCATCATAATCAGGATTAGCTTTGAAATATAATTCGCTAAGAAATTGAGCATTATTTACAGTGTCTGGAATACACCCAGGAGTTTCCTCGGGAGTACTAAATTTCCATCCTTTCTCACCCATAATGTAATCAACAACGCTCAGTCCAATAATGTTTTCAAGCCCTTTCAAAGCTCGTACGATGGCAGTTCTATGAGCCTGTTAGTAAAGGATAATGATAAAAAAAAAAAATTTTAGAAATGCTTGAAAGATAATTTATAAAAATATTGAGGATAAATATAAACTTACCCATGGACAACCCCAAGCAATATATAAATGATAGCGATCCCTACATAATACAAGTACAACAGAAAATAAAAACCTAAATAATCAACTACACCCACAACTAAAACATCAATGCAATCTACTAACTTTTCAGGAGTAAAAATCGCATCCGGATCTTTACTGATCGTATTACGAAAAACAGAAGGCTTTCTGTAATTGGATGACTATGAGATTAATCCCTTATAAATAATTATTGAAATACTGACCTTCGAAACTCTCCATCTTTGTCAGCAAAATTCAAAATGTTGTAAGAAGGTTTAGTGGTGGTAGACATTTTGAGAATAATTATTGTTTCTCAAATTAAAGATAATTTGTAATGGTGTTATCTTAAGCTATATAACATGGGTTTAGTTTATATAAGTGTAATTGTTGATCGTTGATGTAATACGAAATTACGTATACCCGGAACGAATACATATGAGTATATTTTATACGGCATTTGTTGTTTTATTGGTCCGCATGACTTATTCATCAAATTTGTCACACATGAATTCATCACGCAACTATTTTTCACATATGAATTCATCACGCTTTATTATGCTTATACGTAGGGATGGAAAATGTTTTAAAACGGAATGTTTTAAAACATGATTGTTTGATTTAAACCAGTTTTTAAGTAATAATAATATCTTGGGTCATTGGGTATTAGTGGATTGATCCGGGCAGTGATAACGGAAATACGTACTGATACTGATCGGCCGCGTAAGCGGCCGATCAGTATCAGTACGTATTTCCGTTATCACTGCCCGGATCAATCCACTAATACCCAACGACCCAAGATATTATTACTTAATACCCTGATCTCTCACATGATAAAATACGTAATTAGCTCATACATAATTAAGCCTTAATATAAAATGATATTAAATTATTTATATCAAATAATGTATATTTCCTTTAAACATACCGTTATAAAAAAAATATGAAATGTTCTTTTATTAAGGCTTCTGATTTTCATTCTACTTATGGTGATCCATCCAAAATTCGTAAAAAATTTGAAAAACTATCTGCTAAAAAACTTCAGCTCTATAAAAAAAAGGCCATACCTGAAAATACCCAAAAAAGTACATTAACATAGGCTAATCGGTTTAAAGATTACATCAATGATGTCCAACCTGATTTTAATCTTAACACTTCCGAAGATAAAGTAGCTATTGCGAGCCTTTTTTCTGAATTCATAGTTCAAGTAAAAACAAGAAACAACACGGATTATTCTTCAGAGTCCTTGTATGTCGGAATTAATGCAATCAACCGTTATCTGCAAACTACATTTAAGCATCAACCTGTTAATGTTCATACGGATTTTGAGTTCAAGGAATTTTGTGAAATTCTCCATAGTCGTATGAAAGAGTTAGAACAAACAACTTCATATCAAGGCGCAGATCCTCTAACTAATGAAGAAATGCAAATTATTTTTAATCATTCACAACTCTCTCAAAATAACCCTTGTGGGCTTTTATATAGAGTGTTTTTATGGATTGGATGCATTACGGCATGACAGGGTGGTTCTTATTATAAAATTAAATTAAAGGATTTGGTTCCACATGATGATGGTGGATTCAATTTGGTAACAATCCATGATAAAACGCATCAAGGTGGTTATTTTCACCATAGGCGTGCACATGAAAAAGCCAAAGAACAATATCATATTATACCACCTGATGAAGCTAACGAATATGGCCCAATTGCTGATATTAAACTTTATATGTCGAAACGACCTCCTAATGCAGATGAAGAATTTTTTCTTCATCCACTCATTGATTATTCTGGTATACTAATAATTATTTAAATTTTATTTATTTATTTATTTATAATACTACTTTTTTTTTTTTTTTTTTTTTTAGATGATGTTTGGTACTCAAACCGTCATTTAGGTCGTGACAAATTATCCGGCTTTATGAAAGAAATTTGCTCCATTACGGGTATCAATTGTGCTGGTAGAAGAATTGTCAACCACTCTCTTCGCAAACATACTGCTCAAAAACTAAACGATGCTGGTGTGGATGTACAGGCTGCTATGAACATTACAAAGCATCGTACAGTAGAGGCATATAATATGTACCACACACAGAATGAACAACAACGGGTCAACATTGCAAAGCTTGTAGTGCCACCTGGTACACAAAAGGTACAATATATTATATTTATATTTATTTTGTATTTATTATATGCTACTAATTTAAAAAATTTTATATTTACAAGAATAATAATGAAACTGAAGAAAACAATGAAGGTGATGAAATTAATTGTGAAAATGAAAGTAACAATGAATCTGACGATGAAAATATTGATAAGAATTATGATAAAAGCAAAGAAGACCGGGCCAACTCAATTACCCAGTCTCGATCACAATCACCACTTACTCCTTTATCTATTCCGCAAGCGACTCAAGATGATACTGCTCAAGAATTTCGGTCTAAGGGTTTAAATTTTAACTTTACTAATTGTAAAGTTAAAATTTTTCTTAATCGTTAAATAATCAATTTATTTATTTTTAAACTGTAAATGTAAAAAACATTAATTTAAATTTGCTGTAATAACTGCCCGGGTTGTTATTAAAGGGTAATATCCCGGCTATGCTTAAAAACTACTAAAATACTTCCCAGTTATATGTGTGTGCATAATAAAAAAATCGGGGTATTTTACTTAATAATTTACTGGATTAATAATGTACTAACTGGTTACAAATTACCTCCTGAAAAAAATCATGTGAGAGAGTTGAGCCAGGGTATTATTGTTGTAATTGGTCATAATAGCTTTTATTATTTTTATTATACTGTTATATAATGGATCATGCTGAAATCGGTCAAACCAGGTGTTTCAGGAATTATGATAATAGCTGTAAATTTTATAAAATTTTAAAATTTTTTTTTAAAACCCACCCAGTTATTACAACTGTTCTCATAAATTTTGGGACATCTGGTAAAAAATTGACCGAATGATTATTTGATAGGTTTTTGATTCGGCAGTGATTTGTAATTAGTAATATAGCGATAATGATATATATTTTTTGCGAATTTCAACACATCCAAAATTAAGATTTTGCTTGAATGTATGTGCATTCTTGCCAACAAACAAATCTTAACAAAAAACATAAAAAGGGCTCTGAATATAAGATAAGCTTTCATAATAAATATTATAAAAAGAGACACTAATAAAAAAAGTTTCGATATTAACAAGAATTTATTGATCGAACTAAAGAAAATTTAACTCAAATTATAATTCCAAACAACTAAGTTTTCAATATTTGTAGAAACTGCTTTGGAAATTATAAACAATAAAATCATAAAATCATAAAACTTATTTATTTATTTAATATAAGTTAATTTTTAAAATATAATCCAAAAAGCAAATCAGATATTGAAGCGGTTGATCTAACAACTAAGGAGCCTTTAGTTTGTTCATTTATAGTAAACATTTTAAAATGCCTAGCTTGTCTAAAGTTACTACTGTTGAATCTGAATACATATCTAACTTTGTCTGAAGTAATAGCAACTGAATCTAATATATCTGAAGCGCAAAAATAAAATAGTGATATCGATATACATTTTCTCTGTCATTAGCAAGATATGCACATTATTACGTAATCGTTCATTACCGAAATCAAAAACTTATCGAATCGGCCAAACAATCATTCGGTCAATTTTTTACTAGATGTCACAAAATTTATGAGAACAGCTGTAAAACATATAAAAAATTTTTTTCTGAAATTTTCAAATTTTGACCCGGCCGGGTTATGAAAACCAATTAATTAATTTTGCATTGCCTAACCTTCAATATTTTCAACATTTATCAATTTTGTCACCCTTTATAGTTACATCAGTTTCGTCATTTCGTCATTTAAGATTTTAATTGACGAAAGACGAAACTAGGTTTTGCGTTTCGTCTAACAACTATACCATCCTACAAAGTTTTAGATAATCTTTATTAATCTTTATTAATTATAAAGAAAAAAAACTTAAAAAATTACGAAAATCAGTAAAAAATTTTTTTAATTAAAAAAAAAAAAAATTGATTTTTTGAAAAACTTTAATTCTTTTCTTAAATTTCACGTGAACAATATAAAAGTTTGCGTAACTAGAACAACCGATAAATATTCGATCACCATAAATTTCCATATTTTTCTTTTCCGTCAAAATTATTGTTTTACTGTTAACTTTTAAAAAATGAACGCGTTACCAAACGAGTGCCTTCTCGAAATCTTTAACAACATTCGAACACATTATAGAAGTTTGTTTTCGTGCCTTCTCGTAAATCGCCTCTGGTGTATGATTATAGTGCCAATATTATGGAGCAACCCGACGAAACATTTTAATGATAGAAGACTTTTAAACATGTGTCTTTCAGCATTAAATGCAAAAGAGCAAGCTCTATTGGTTCCCTTTAATATTACTCTCCCAAAATTTCAAAAACAATTATTTGACTATGCAAGTTATGTTACTTCTGTTGATTGCTCTTATTTGACCTTTCCAATTGAAAATTGGCTCATGGAAGAAGGATTTACCACTGGATATTGTTATTCAATCTCTTTCTATGATTATACTTACCTACCTGTATTGGCTGTGAAATCTTCTTTAATCGAAATGTTTTTACGAAAAAGTAGAAAAATTAAAGCCTTAAGTTTCAATAATACCATTACCGATCTTACCTCTTTAGAATTTTGCAAAAACAAATTCGAGTCGGAAGTAATAAGAATAATAGTGGAGGTTCTTCATAGAGATTCTATTACTTCTTTAGATCTCTCTAAAAATAGAGGTATTAGTTCTGAAGGATGGATTGCAATAGCAGAAGCTCTTCGTAAGAACACTACTATAACTTCTTTGGATATTTCTTATAATCAACTTGATTTTATTAAAGGCGAAGCATTAATTAAGGCAATCTGTATTATCCCTACTCTTACGTCTTTAAAAATTTTTAATAATAATCTTGATTCTAAGTGTTTGAAAATATTAGCAGAGGCTCTTCGTAAAAACTCTAGTTTAACTACTTTAGATTTTGGCGGCAATTTTTATGGCTTTGAAGGGATGAATTCATTTATGAAAGCTCTTCATACAAACACTACTTTGACTTCTTTGATTCTTCAAGTATATGCAATTCATCTTGATGAAACAAAAGCATTAGCCGAAGCTCTATGTATAAACACTACTATAACTTCTTTACACGTTGATAGTAATCACATTGGTTTTAAGGGTGCTGAATTATTAGCAGAAGCTCTTTATAAAAATACCACTTTAACTGAATTATCTATTAGCGAGAATGCAATTGGATCTAGAGGATTAAGGGCTCTGGCAAAAGCTCTTTGCAAAAACAACGCTTTGACTACTTTAGATCTTCACGACAATCAAATTGATTTTGAAGGTGGAAAAGCTCTTGCAGAAGCTCTTTGCGTAAACACTGCTCTGGTTGATGTAGATCTTGAACATAACCACCTTGGTTCTAATGGTGCTATAGCACTAGCGGAAGCTCTTCGTAAAAATACTACTTTAACTGCTTTAGGTCTTCACGACAATCAAATTGATTTTGAAGGTGGAAAAGCTCTTGCAGAAGCACTTTGCGTAAACACTACTCTGATTGATGTAGATCTTGGACATAACCAACTTGGTTCTGAGGGTGCTATAGCACTAGCAGAAGCTCTTCGTAAAAACACTACTTTAACTACTTTAGGTCTTTGTGACAATCAAATTGATTTTGAAGGGATACAACCATTATTAAAGTCGCTTTACAAAAAAAATTCTACTCTAACTACTTTAGACCTTTCTTCTAATCATTTTGGTATTGT
The DNA here is from genome assembly GCA_910591965.1 of Dentiscutata erythropus. Taxonomy (NCBI): domain Eukaryota; kingdom Fungi; phylum Glomeromycota; class Glomeromycetes; order Diversisporales; family Gigasporaceae; genus Dentiscutata; species Dentiscutata erythropus. The sequence goes on along the minus strand of CAJVPY010002043.1, from coordinate 6,839 downwards.
GGAAGGAAATGCATTAGCTAGAATTCTTTGCGTAAACACAACTATACTTTTTTAATGCACCGATCAACGTGCTGAATTTTATACCGAGGCTTTTTTGGCTTTGACTTAGGTGATTAATTTTTTCTAATAGTTATTTTCTTCACATGATGTCTTGGTTTTTTTTTTAAAAAAAATAAATAAATAAATACTCGTGTAATCAGGTGGCTTTTGTTATTCAAACAACTTGGATAAAATTCGGGCAGAATTTAATAGTTAATATTGAAATAATTAAAATTTTATTACGCCAATTTTCTTTAAACTATTAATTAAAGTTATTCAGAATTAAAGATATGAACCTTAATTAAATTTTGATGCTAAAATAAATATTATAGTCTAGTAAATAAATCCTGCGATGCCTCTGTGATAATTACAAAGTTCTTAGAAGTTACATGATTATACATGATTTAACAAATTCATCTTAGAGAATGTAGGAGCAAAAGTCGCTAACACTAGAATTAAAAACAAACATGCTTTATGTTCAGATTTATAATAACCTGTTACCTAAAATAAATTTCTATTTTGAAAATTCGATTTAAAGGGATATATCATTGAGATTCTATTTTGTCATAGTAATGTTGTAAAATAAATCTTCAGATTTAGGCTAGAGTTTAGCCCAAACTTTGGCATCGCCAATTTTATCATTAACACATCAATAAGTAATTATCAAATTCTTTATTGATGCGCGTTTTATCCATTTATTTTCCAAACAAATAGTTTTCCACTCTGTTGGATCAGTTTTAACAAAATAAATAAGCAAGATTGTTTGATTTGTTTCATTTAGTGAAGGATAATTACTTATGATAAACAACGGAATAGTTTTTTTTTAAAGAAAAGCCTTAAAAACATTATTACAATGTTTAAACTTGGTTTTGCTATAATGATGCTTAGATTATTATTCTTTACATTAACATACCGTAATTCGTAATTAATATTTATTATTAACTCGTAAATATGAAATTGTTATGTATGGTCATTTGCATTGAGGCACCATATATACCTATAGCGAACAAAGATTCAGAACCAATAACACGTATATACACATTTATATAATGAACATTCATAAGGCTAGATAAAGTGATTATATTCCTGTAGCCTATTCATATTAAATCGCATTAGGTTACTGCTTAAGAACTTAAAACATCAGACATCAATAATCTAACTAGTTTCTTGAGATGTAACATCGAACATCACTAGAATGTTTTAGTAAATTCAATCATTTCATATTCTATTTAAACAATCTCTAACATGCTATTCTTCTATAAAGCTGCTATCTCGGAATTATTGATTTAATTTAAATTGATTAATGATTTAATTTAAATTAATAATTACTGTTTTTTTCATCATATAATTTCATTTCTTTAGTGAGTATTAATTTAGGTTTAAAAAACCATATTTTTTTCCTTTAACGGGATTAATTTCGAGTAACCAATTCAAAATGATACAGGACATGTAAATAATACCATTTGACATACCATTTGACATATTTTATAATTGCAGAATGAATTTACAATAATTATATCAAATTAGTGCGTGGTTTATCTTGTTGATAACTCGAAAAAAACATGTTAGAATTTAAAAGTTTAAAAAAATTTTCTAGGAACGAATTATTCCATTTGATCAATTTCAACTTCTACTTCTGGAATAACTCCAACTCAAACATTCAAGAAATTTCGCATCCAACTCTCTAATATCACAATTAGGGTTATTGCAATAGCATTAATAGAGTCACCTCTGCTTTATCTAGAATACTTTCATTAAGCGTGTAATTCTTAATGAAATCGCAAGAACATTTTATTGAGAACTGAGAAACTTTTTAAGTAGGAATTAGCTAATTACAATTATAAGAAAAATAAAATAAAATAAATAAATATATAAATAAACTTCAAGAGTTACTTCAGTCGGTTTCTTGAATGGTGATTTAGCAAAATTTGTTGTAGCATATTTTGATAGTTGAAATTTACTCAGATCAGAAGCTTTGAAACTGAATAAAATATTTGAATCCAGAAATCTTTCACCACTGCCTACTTGCTATTTTTTTTTCAATAAATGTAATAAAAATATAATATATTAATATATATACAGTATATATACTTTTACTAAAACGCACCTATGATGTTTTACACCTATGTAAGCGCTGCGAAAAGGGACGAAATTGACAAAAAAAAAAAAAAGATAATAAATCATAAAAAAATACAACCTTTAAAAAGCTATATTGTAAAATTTTATTAATACAACTACTTTTGTGTCTTAAGTTTAAATTAATTTATATAAAAAAACATCTTTTGAAAAAATTGTCAATTTCATCCCATCTAGCCTATATTATCTCAAAAACTGGCTAATTGATCAGTGCAAGAAGTCCTAAGTAAAAATGCTCTACGCACCTAAAAACCCTTCTTAAACCCTAACTTTAACTACTATCACTAACATAAAAATTTTGGTTAAAAATTTTTATATTCAAACTTTAAAAAAAAACATATAATAGATGCAAAACTATTAAAGGCCTGATGAACAACTTTTATTAAGATCTAAAATAAGGATTTACTTAATAAAAATACTTTTTCCAGTGCACTTTTTTTTAAATTTTTGGGGTGGTATTAACAAAAATGAGATGGCAATAAATATAAACTTGAACTTTGTAATTATATAATCTTAACTTTTATTCTTAAGAGTTTGTATCAATATCCAAAGATACTAAATTCAAATATACTGAATTCTAAAAGATCAAATCCTAAAAGTATAATATCATGAAAGATTATAATCCTAAAATATTATAATTATGAAACATTACAATCTCAAAAGAATATAATTTTTAAAAAGTTATAATCTGAAAAGTTATAGCTTTAAAAATCTCAATTACCTTTTAAAATTATGATTTTTTACAATTATAATCTTTTAGAATATAAGATTAATTTTGAAGATAAGAAGAGTAATAAAATAATAGATAACAATAAAGTAACTATTAATAAATTTGTATTTATATTATAAATTATTAAAGATATATCAACCTATTAGAATTTTAAAATTTAATTATAAAAAAGATTAATTGAGCTGCATACTGCAATCAAATGGCTTATCTTATTATGCATATATTTATCTAGTAATAGAGGCAATAAAGATTTATTTACCAAAAATACAAATTCTGTTAAATATAACTATAATAATAAAGATTCATTTACTAAAAATGCAAATTCTGATAAATATAACTATAATAATAAAGATATAAAATTTTAATATTAGTAGTTAAAATTATAAATAAATATTATAGAATATATTTAAGTGAAAAAAAAATTAAAAAAAATATAAAAACTAAAAAAATAGTTATGAATAATTATAAATTAGATAATACTAAAATTATTGTTTATAATTATTAGAGTTAAAGTAATAAGCTTTGAAATTTATAATTATTCACAACAAATAATTTGATATATTAAATAATAACAAAGTATCTTTGCCTTAAAAATAATCTTGAAATATAATAGTTATTGTACTATATAAAACTAAAAACTCATTTAATATACTAATTTTTTTAATTTTAATTAATATAGTTTATACTTATTAAGTACTATTAATTATATTAGATTATCAAAAAATATCTAATTTTGATTTGAAGTCTGAATTGTTAGATAATGAATGAAAATAAAAGTAATATATTCTTTGATATTTAAGAGAATTAGTTTGAAAATAATACTAAATTAATTATAAAAATATAAAAAATATCATATATAACTTACTTTTTAAATATCAGAATTGCTTATTACAAATTTGTTTTCTTGAAATATTACTAAACCTCTGGCTAATAGAAAATTTTTTGCTAATGCAAAAACTCATAACAATACTATTAATGAATATAGATTTTAACTTTATTAATTAATAAATATATAATTACTAATATCAAATAAAAATATTACTTTACTTAGCTTAAAAAATCTTTTCTTTATTAATATTATTTAAGAATTTTATATTTGGTAGTGTATAAAGATCAGATGAATTTATAAATGAATTAAATTCTTATTTTGATTTAAAGTAAAATGATCATCTCTTATAGTAGTAATAGCAACAATTTCAATTTTTAACTTTTTAAAACTAGCCAAAAAATATATTATTATTATAGTTTAACAACAAACAACATTCAGTTTACAGTTAGAAAGCATAAAAGTAAAGCAGTAGAATATTGACAAATTATTGATTCTTTAGAATTATGGCCTAAAGCTATAAAAATAGATGCAAGTAGAGAACATTTGGGTATTTTACTTAGTATCTTCACTGCTTCTATCCCAGTAAGTGCATTTTTTCTGATATTAAAATTATATTATCTCTTGATATTTCAATTTAAAATATAAATTAGTCTCTTGAATATTATTTCTAAAAAGAAATAATAATTTTATTAATATATTTTTAACTTTTATATATATAAAAACAAAGTATAAATCATATAAATCAAAATGTAACTAAATTAGAGTTTGGGTTAGAAGTAGGTTTAGAGTAAATTTGTATAAGAAATATTTTTTATTAATAGCTTTTTAATTTTTAAATAAATATATACTTATTATTTTAAAACATAAATCTTGGTAAAAAATTTTTAAAATAATTAAACTCAATAAAATATTATCTATATGATATAAAAATTTCACATATCTTTTATTAGCATAATTGCAAATATTATACATTTAAGTATAGCTTCTAATTAGGTATAATAAAGATCTTCAATATAGAAATACAAATTATAGTTACTTTTTTATTTACAAATTGAAAAAGTATATATTATTTTACAAACAAATAAAGAGGTTCAAAAAATTTAGATATATCTTTAAGCTACAAAAATTGATATTGTTTAATTGATTATATTAGGTTAATTAGATTAACAACATCAGATTAACTGTAGCAGATTAAAATGAAATCAGATTAAAATGAAATTTTTCTATTTTTTTAGAAAATTTAAATTTTTTGGAAGACATTTTTTAGGGAGAGTTTAGAGTTAGTTTTATTAATAAGAGAGTATAAGTGGGTTTTATAAGTTTTAAAGATAAGCAAGAAAGGTCCTCAGTTTCATTTTAATCTAATTTCATTATGATCTGTGACATTAACTGATTATACTTATTATATTGGATTAACCAAATATATTAGGTCAATCAATGCAATATTTTATTAACAAAATAACATTCTAGCAAGTGTCTCTTTAAAAAAACCAAGTTGAATTGCACTGAATCATGCAATAAAAGATAGATATAATAAGTGTTGAAGTATTATCTACTATATAGTAGAAGGTAAAAAAAAAATATATTGAATTGCTTAATTTATAAACTTTAATATTGTTTTTTTAATTTTTTTTTTGCTTTTATTACCTAAATTATTAACTTGTTTATTTTGTTTATAAATATATGTAGATTGGTTTTGAAAGTTATATGTATTTGCTATGTTTGATTTATAAAAAATAGTAATAAAAGATGTATAACTTGTTATTTTAATGAAACTATTGCATTTATAAGCTGGATGAATAGTTTAACTCATTTACAATACGAATTAGTTTGCTTCGAAGTGAAATTGTAATATGTAAATTGCGCTCAGTTTGCTTAATGATTATCTATCATAAAGTGTATCACGTGAATATTATACCGTTTTACGATTGGCCAGCTACCTCATGATCAGACCCGTGCATTTACGAAAAATGAGAAAGTCCATTTTTATTTTCCTTCAAAATTATTATTTTACCTGTTGACTTTTAAAAAAAATGAATGCGTTACCAAACGAGTGCCTTCACAAAATCTTTAACAACCTTCGAACTCATTATAGAAGTTTATTTTCGTGCCTTCTCGTAAATCGCCTCTGGTGTGTGATTATTATACCAATATTATGGAGTAACCCGACGAAACATTTTAGTGATAGAAGGCTTTTTAACATGTGTCTTTCAGCATTAAATGCAAAAGAACAAGCTCTGTTAGTTCCCTTTAGAATTATTTTTCCAAAATTTTCAAAACAATTATTCGACTATACAAGTTATGCTACGTCTCTTGATGATTTTCATTTGCCCATTTCAGCTTACGAATGGCTCGGATTTACCACTATATTACGTTATTCAATCCCTGCCGATGATGATGCTTATCTACCTATAATAGCTGTGAAATATTCTCTAATCGAAATGTTTTTACGAAAAAGTAGAAGAATTGAAGCCTTAAGTTTTAATGGTCCTATTTTTGATAAAACCACATTTAATAATGATACTATTACCAATCTTACCTCTCTAGAATTTCGTAGAATCAAACCTGATTCGGATGCAATAGGAGCATTAGTGGAGATTCTTCATAAAAATTCTATAACTTCTTTAAAACTCTCTAATCTCTCTTATAATGAAGGCATTAGTTTTGAAGGATGGAATGCAATAGCAGAAGCTCTTCGTAAGAACACTACTATAACTTCTTTAGATATTTCTCATAATCAACTTGATTTCATTAAAGGCGAAGCACTAATTAAGGCAATCTGTATTATCCCTACTCTTACGTCTTTGAATCTTTTTTGTAATAACCTTGATTCTAAGTGTTTGGAAACATTAGCAGAGGCTCTTCGTAAAAACTCTAGTTTAACTACTATAAATTTTGGTGGCAATTATTATGGCTTTGAAGGGATCAATTCATTAATGAAAACTCTTCATACAAATACCATTTTGACTTCTTTGATTCTTCAATTTAGTGCAATTGATCTTGATGAAACAAAAGCAATAGCCGAAGCGGGACACTTTAAGAAGAGTTAACCCAGTGATTATCACGAATTATCACCCTCGATATAATCACATGAAAATTTTCATT
>CAJVPY010002042.1:0-17305 GCA_910591965.1 Dentiscutata erythropus | reverse complement strand
TTTTATTAATAAATTCTATTTTTAATTAATTAATTAATTAATTAATAATTAATTTATTATTAATTAATAATTAATTTATTATTAATTAATAATTAATTTTTTTTTAAATTCGTAACGTATGGTCACGTGACCCCGATTTGGGTCACTGACCATTTTCGTTGGAATTCGAATTCCCGTATGTCACGTGACTTCATCATTTGATCAGAGTTTCAAACTCTGTTTCGGCGGAGTTTGAAATTCCTCTGATTTTGCAGGAATGCGAAATCTGAAGTCACGTAACTTCGTCGGAGTTTAAATTTTTTCTGCATCGCTTCTCTTTCTTGCACTTTCTATCTATCTTCTCTTTTCTCTTCACTCTTTACCTTTTATCCTTCCCCACCCCTCTTTTCTGTCCCACCCCACTCCCAATCCCCACCCACTCTCCCATTCCCTCTCACTTTTCCTCTCTGTCTCTTCCTGTCCCTCCTTCTCTTTTAAAATTTTTTTTTTACCCTTTACTACTGTTTGAGATTTCCCTGTCACTAATTAATTTTACTGACGTTTTTGCCTGCTTCGCAGGCAAAAAAGACAAAAAACGACAGCAAAATTAATTAGTGACTGAGAACTGCCTAATAGTAGAGGGTGGATAATAATTCTGGTAATAGTCTAGAAACAAAAATAATTATCAATATTTTAAAATAATTAATTTATAACAAAACTTTGAGCAGATGCCATATTATAAAACAACAGCTCAAAATAGTGAACTTCTTCAAGTCATTGAGAAATTATAAACACATATTGTTTTTAACATAGCTCATTAATAAAATTATAACTAAATAACAAAAGGCAAATTATCAATATGAAAATACAGAAATATGATGATAAGCAATGTGGAATTATAGATTGTAGCACAATATTACAGTAATATATTTATGAGATATAATAATATAGTTTACAATTTTTACAAAGTAAAATTTATATAATACTGTTTTCGATAATTACAAAGACAAAATATATGAATGCTAAGGTCAAATAAGTATATAAATAATTTATTAATTATAAATAATGAGTATTGCTAATCTTAACTGGGTAATTTTATCTGTAGGTGTTTGGAGGTATTATATCTTAAAAATGTACTAAGTAAATAGGATTGGGTATCTCAAGTAAAAATGTTTAGGACCCCTAAAAACTGAAATTAGAACCTTATATTATATAAAAAAAACTCTTAACCCTAAAAGTACTAAGGATAGTAATTTCCCGATTAAACGTAGTAATTTTCATAAATAATAAAGTTATTAGAATTTTAATTTACAGAACTTTGAATGTAAATTATTGGTACACCCCATTATAGTAGATATCTTTGTATTATAAAGATTTGTATTGTATCTATATGCCAAGACATTCATATATTTAATTTTGATAATAATTTGTTAATCTATATTCTATTGATATTCTGTTGCACAGCTACTTTATGACAATTAGTTTCTAAAATCTAATTTCTACTATTGCTAATAGAGCTGTTAATGGCTTGGGTGGCTTGACTTGGCTTTTAAAAGCCATGGCTCCGGCTTGAGCCATAGCTATTGAAGGTATGGCTTAAGCTATGGCTATTGAAGTTACGGCTTAAGCCATGGCTCAAGTTATGGTTCAAACCATGGCTCCAACTTTTAGTATGAAGTTCTATATAATAAAAGTAGATAACCAATATACAGTATTAACAGTTAGCAGTTTTAGTTATTACAATATTAATGTATTTATTAACGTATAATTATGCGAAAATTTGACCTGCACGTTAATGAGCTGTAGCTTAAGCTGAGCCACAACTAAGCTGTGGCTCTAAATTATATCTCAAGCCACAAATTAAGCTGATACAGCTCAATTACTGTAGCTTCTCTGCTTAAGCCGGCTTGGCTCTACTATATAGTTAAAGCCGGCTTAAAATGAGCCATTAACAACTCTAATTGCTAATTCTAAATCAGGCCAACCCTAACTCTAAATTGGACCCACTTTTAATTAATCAATGTGGCAAAAATTCTGGAAAGAAAATAAAAAAAAATTGGAAAACAAAGGATATAGCCATGATAAACTCAGTTTTCTTTAATACTTTCTTATTAATATTAATTATACTGAAAATTTTTCATATTTTATTATGAAATTGTAGAATTTTTTTAAGGCCTTTTTTTATAGTTAGGTTAGGGTTAGATGTAGTTTTATTAATTAAAAAGTATACGTAGGTTTTAGTAAGTATTATAGATTTAAAAAGGGACCCAAATTTCAGCATAATCCAATTTTAGCATAATCCCACATTAATTACATAAATTCATATCTAAACGTATTTGTAATTTTATCCCTTAAACTGTAGACAATTTTAGCCAAATTTGTCTAAAAAATTACTATAAATTTGCTTATGATCTACTTTTTTTAAAATTTAAAATATTTAAATAAAATTTTTTTTTTGATAATATTTAAAAATAAAGATTATATTATAGTAGTATTTAATTTTATATTATAAGAAAAAAATTTGAAGTTGCTTATAAGCTAAAAATAGACAAATTTAAAAAAAATTTTAATTAAAAAAATTATCTACAAATTCTTGATGAACTCTTTAAATATTAATTTTAAATCTATAGTTCTTAAAACAGTAGCATAGATTATACAAAGGATGACAACTTTCATTATTACACTTTTAGTAATTTACTAATGAAAATTAAAACTTACCTTAGAAGTAAAGATTTTTTTAAAGGCAAAAAACATATAAAAATTTAGAAAATTTTAAAAAAATTTTATAGTAAAAATTTTAAAACAAAGACTTTAAATTTTTATTACACAAAACTTTTTTAATAAATTTAAAAAATTTTCTTAACAAAGTTAATAAAATATATTTTAAATTATATTTTTTAATTAGAAACTATATAGTTAAAATTAATATTTAAAATTTTATTAAAATTAAATTGTTAAAAATTAAGCAGGCAAATTTGTTTGCTAGACAAATTAAAGGATAGCTCAGCTCTATACTTTTAACAACAAGTGAACCATTTTTGTGATACAGTGCTTTGCCTTTTTATGCGATAATCTAAAATCCAACCAAATTTAGTAAAAGTGTTTTATTGGCTTTTCTCTTTTCAGCCATTACAATAGAATACTACATACGTACGTACGTACGTATACATAACGCTTTCAATTTTAATACGTACATTCAGTACAATTAACTTTTTAAACCATTTTTTCACTCAGAATGTCAGAATTGCCAAGAGGGTTAATTACTGTAAATTTAAATATTTTAAAACATGCTTCGATGTGCATATACATTGCATTTTAACAATTGACTAATTAAATTTGAAGATCAGGTGTAACGTGTAAATTAATTTTTTGTAAGAAAATTTTGAAAATTTAGTAATATCTCTAAATGTCGTCTTTCCGAGCTCTAACAAAAAAATTCCTTGCAAATTTTTTGTATATACTAATACTAAGTCTCAACTAACAGCTAACCGCTAACACTAACCCTAATTCTAATCTAGTATTAATTTTTACGTATATAAAATTGGGTTGATATTTGTTACACAGGTCTACAAATTATAATTTATATATACACGATAAACTAGCATATCGCAGGGGCATCGTTTAATTTTTGAGCATAGAATATGCATTAATTACAAAAATTATATGCACTTAAAAGAATGCATTATTTACTTTTGCTATTGCTGCATAAAATCATCGTCTCTGCAACCTTATTTATTCAGTTTTTTCGCCTAAATTAAGAATTTATCTCCGATCAATTGCGTGGGACAGTTGAAAACTCCCTTAGCACTTTGTTTTTTTTAACAAAATAGCACTCGGGCGCTTTGTATAACATTTAGATTATTCTCATTTCTTTACTAAGTTTTCCTCATTTTACTAATTTGCATTGCGCACTTTTCTTTTACTAAATTTGCATTGCTCTGTTGACTAAATTGGTTATTGTGCGACGTAAGTCTTTAAATTTACACCACTTGATCCTTAAAATTCAGCCAATAAACCCCATCCTAACCATGCGAGACTTTGCTATATACAGTACCATCTTTGTAACTTGTCAAACGAGTAATTACTGTATAATAGATAGTGTCTTTATATTTCGCTTAATATCGCTTGAATTCGCTTGAGTAACAATTTACAAATATGAATTCTATTTGTAACTTACAATACAAATAGTCTAGGAATGGTCTAAAAAGATGGGGTTTATTTATTCTTTAATGCATTTACATACATAACGTAGTCTTGCATTAGAGGATGAAATTTAGGAAGCTCACTGCATTGCGAGCATTGAATTTCCTTTGTACCACTAACCGTTTCTTTCACTGCATACGGCACTCGGCGTGTCAAATAAATGTTGGTAATTTTTGAAACTCTGTTTATATATGCATGTGTTGCATAATACATGCGATTTATTACGTAAAAGAAATGTATCACACCAAATGGCCAACGATAATAATGCATTGCTCATATTATTAATTATGCATTTCGTGATATCTATAAATTGATAACGGATTCGCCTTTTTTTTTTCTTCATTCCTCTTTATTCGAAATAACCTTTAATATATCCTCTAATTTCTCCCAAAACAACCCTTAATATTTTCGAAAAAAATCCTACTTAATATTTTCTCTTAATTTCTAAAGAAATCAACTTCAAAATGTCGAAAATTTACTTGCTCTTCGTTGTTGCTTTAGTTTTTGCTGCCCTTAGCCCTGTATTCACCCTGCCTTTGAATGAGCGTCAGGGTATAGTTCTATAATTTATTCAGGACTATTAGATTTCTGATCGACCAATCAAAAATTTTCTCATATCTTGATGAAATTAGCTGATGTTAAATTTTGAGCATTTTAAAATTCTAGCATCGGCTAATTTTGCCATCAGTTGCGACAATTGTCGTTATGATCTCGTAATTTATTGGCCGATAAGAGACGTGATAAAATGAAACGCAACCACTAATTAATTATATGTAATTGAATATTAATTAAATCCTTAGAGCCTAGTAGTGAGTATAAAACTAAGTTATAAATTTAAAATTTAATAATTAAAATCTTATTAATCTAATTAATTATATATATAAATAATTAAAAATACAGATGATTGTGAGTAACGAAATCAAAATTTATAATTCATTAAAAAAAAACTTCACTAATCAATTATATATGAATTAAATTATTAGTAACTTGTACTGGTAAGTATCAAGCCAATTTATTAATTTAAAATTTTATTAATTAAAATTTTATTAATCTAATTAATTATATATATAATTAATTAAAGGTGGTTAGTAACGAAATCGAAATTTATAATTCATAATTTTTAAAAAAAAACTTTTCTAATCAATGATATACAAATTAAATTAGCGAATGGTTTGGCTGCTGGTGAGTATAAAGCTAATTTATAAATATAGAAATTTAATAATTAAAACGTTATTAATTTAATCAATTATATATATAAATTAATTAAAATTTCAGAATGTGAGTACGAAATCGAATTTATAAATAAAAACTTCACTAATCAATTATATACGAATTAAATTATTAGTGACAAACTGTGCTAGTGAGTATCGAGCGAATTTATAAATTTAAAATTTTATTAATTAAAATTTTATTAATTTATTTAATTATATATATATTAATTAAATAAAGATTGTGAGTAACTAAATCGAAATTTATAATCCATAATTTTAAAAAAAAACTTTACTAATCAATTACATACGAATTAAATCATTAGTCGGTGATTTGAGTGAGTATAAAGCTAATTTATAAATATAAAATTTTAATAGTTAAAACATCATTAATCTGATTAATTATATATATGAATTAATTAAAATTTCAGTCAGTAAGTACGAAATTGAAATTTATAATCCATAATTAAAAAACTTCACTAATCGAATTAAATCAATTATATATAAATTAAATTATTAGAGAATCCGGGTGAGCATAAGAATAATTTATAAATTTAAAAAATTTTTAATAATTAAAATCTTTTTAATATAAATTAATTTATAATCCATAATTTAAAAAAACTTCACTAATCAATTATATACGAATTAAATCAATTATATATGAATTAAATTATTAGCGACTTGTGAGGGTGAGTATCAAGCTAATTTATAAATTTAAATTTTAATAATTAAATCTTAATCTAATTAATTATTTAAAGGTGTCGGTGAGTAACGAAATCGAAATTTATAATTCATAATTTAAAAAAAAAATTCACTAATCAATTATATACGAATTAATTATTAGTGACTGGGGATTTGACTAGTTTGCCTAATGTGTCTCTTGGTGAGTACAAAACTAATTTATAAATATAGAATTTTAATAATTAAAATATTATTAATCTAATTAATTATATATATGACTAAATTAAAATTTCAGCATGTGAGTAACGAAATCGAAATTTATAACTCATAATTAAAAAAAAACTTCACTAATCAATTATATACGAATTAAATCATTAGCGGGTAAGACGAGTGAGTATAGGTTAATTTAAAAAATATATAATTTTAATAATTAAAATATTGTTAATCTGATTAATTATATATATGAATTAAATTATTAGCAGTTACTACGAGTGAGTATAAGTTAATTTAAAAAATATAGAATTTTAAAATTAAAATATTATTAATCTAATTAACTATATATATGAATTAATTAAAATTTCAGCATGTGAGTACGAAATCGAAATTTATAATCCATAATTTTTTAAAAAAACGCTAATCAATTATATACGAATTAAATCAATTATATATGGATTAAATTATTAGTGACTTGTGAGGGTGAGTATCAAGCCAATTTATAAATTTAAAATTTAATAATTAAAATCTTATTAATCTAATTAATTATATATAAATTTAATTAAAATTTCAGAAAGTGAGTATGAAATCGAAAAATATAATCCATAATTTTAAAAAAAACTTCACTAATCAACTACATACGAATTAACTATTAGAAAGTGAGTATAAAGCTAATTTATAAATACAGAATTTAATAATTAAAACGTTATTAATCTAATTAATTATATATATGAATTAATTAAAATTTCAGCATGTAAGTACGAAAGCGAAATTTAAATCTATTATTAAAAAAACTTCACTAATCAATTATATACAAATTAAATCAATTATACGAATTAAATTATTAGTTAGATGTACGAGTGAGTATCAAGCTAATTTATAAATTTAAAATTTTAATAATTAAAATATTAATCTAATTATATATATATATCGATTAAAGTTACTAAAGGTGAGTAACGAAATCGAAATTTATAATCCATAATTTAAAAAAAACTTCACTAATCAATTATATATGAATTAATTATTAGCGACTGGTGAGAGTGAGTATAAAGCTAATTTATAAATATAGAATTTTGATAATTAAAACATCATTAATCTAATTAACTATATATGAATTAATTAAAATTTCAGTCAGTAAGTACGAAATTGAAATTTATAATCCATAATTAAAAAACTTCACTAATCAACTATATACGAATTAAATCAATTATATATGAATTAAATTATTAGAGGGTTGTGCGTGTGAGTATCAAGCTAATTTATTAATTTAAAATTTTAATAATTAAAATCTTACTAATCTAATTAATTATATATATATATTGATTAAAGTGACTTGAGGTGAGTAACGAAATCGAAATTTATAATTCATTATTTAAAAAAATCTTCACTAATCAATTATATACGAATTTAATTATTAGTATCTGTTTCGGGTGAGTATAACGCTAATTTATAAATTTTAATAATTAAAACCTTGTTAACCTAATTAATTATATATATATATTAATTTTAGAATGTGAGTACGAATAATTTATGAATTTAAACTTGTAATTATATGATCTATAATTGAATGGGATTTCTCTTAAATAATTAGCCGGTAGTATTGGTCCTTAACACTCATAGGAAGTATAAGAATGTAATTACAATGTAGGTTTTTAATAATATTAGGCATTTTGGTTTTGACACAAATTTGTTTGCTGATTGTAATTTTAAATTTTTATATTAATAATATCAGAATTATCAGCAGGATTATCAATTTTAATTTAAATCATATATTATTATTATAAAAGCTCTTAATGTTATTATAATTTAGAATTTATTAGTTTAATACTATAATGTAACAATTCTCTATAGAAAATTGTGTTCTAATTTAGAAAATTTTTATTAAAAAAAAACTTAAGAATTTATCCTTTTTGTTTGAGAAAAAAAATCTATGCAATCTTATGAATTACTTTTCAAACAACTTTCATTTCTATATATAATATGCGTATCATTTTCTTTTCTTTTTTTTTGTAATTGTCGGTTCGAAAAGTCATGACTTTTGTCCATCTACCTGATTGTCGTCCTGACAAACCAAATTTATGAATTAAATAAAATCCATCAGTAATATCTTTACTCTGAATCCATATAGCAGTCGTCACGACAAGTCCCTTTAAAAATCCAATTCTATCTCAATAAACCTTTTTTTCATTCTAAATGATTCAACTTATATCAAGACTAGAGATGGGTTTCATGCGTTGTGACAGTTAAGACTAGTGTCACCATATCCGAAATCGGGCTGAGTTCGGATATCGATATTTATCGGGCAGCTTACTATGATTTATCTCCCAATAATTTTATTATTGGGCAGAAATGAAAGTTTAAAATATTTTAAAATAGGTTAAACTATTGCTTCTGCCCAATAATTTTATTATTGGGCAGAAAATCATAGTAAGCAACCCGATAAATACGTTATCAGGCAGTGCCTGCCTGATAACTTATTATTATCTTTTTTTGGTATTTATTCTATTTTTGGCTATGATGGGTGAAGTTTCCTTTTAAGATAGTAATTCGTTGAATTTAGTAAATTTAGTAAATAAGTAGCTGCGCGACATTATCGCGAAAACCAGTAACGGATGAATGTAAGCCTAATTTAAAAATGTTGGACAACTCTAATACATAATAGTTATATAGTTTTGAATTCAGATAAATAAATATCGGATATACAACTAAATACCAAATAACTGTATAAGACGCTATAATTTTAACAAGCAAGAAATTCATAAGATTTTATGATGTATAGAGTGAAAAAAACATGCCAATCCACTATAATTTCCAATGTTAACCTTAATAATACATAACACCGGAACAGATATAGGTATTTCATGCCCCATATCGTACTGGTCTTGTCATACTTATCTGCATAATTTAAAATGTTTATGGCAGATGATAATTATACATACTAATTCGGATAAGAAGCTAAATGAGACGTGAATTGCTCACAGTAAATACAGTCAAACCTCCCTATAGTCACTCTCTATATAAGCATGCCATATAAAAATTCTCTTTATAAGCACATTTATTTTAAAACCAACTATTACAAACATATAGAAAAAAAACTTCTTTATAAGCACATCTTAGTAAAATTCTCTTTACAGCTCGGTCAACTAGCCCAAGCTTTTTTAAGATCACCTTCGGCCTATGCCTACTATTTCGAAATTTTATAATAGTCATATTTAATTTGGTTAACTTTTATTTTAATAATTCTTCACAGAACTTACTTGCTATTCTGATAACTAAGTATTTGGTTATAGTTGAATTAGCCTGCATTAAAATTAATCGTAAAAATTCCATTAATGAACATACTAATTTCAGTGATTACAATAAGTGATTATGTTTGTGTTAATTAAATTGGAATTATAAGTTACTACAAAAATTTTGTTACAGAACTTACTCTCTAATACATACACATAAGAGTTAAGCTTGTAGTAAAATTATTATGATTTATGATTTTTACTTGAAAGATTTTTACAAACTCATGATAACTATAATTTGTAGTTAAAATTGGTTAGAATGCATTATGATTTCTATGTGATTAAGGTCAAGTTAGTTGCATTAAAATCATGACTATAAAAATTCTGTTACAGAACTCATCTGCTATTTTGACAATCACATTATACACTCTTGTTTGATTAGAATTATCATAATTTTTATGAGTTAATACTGAGTTAGTTTGAATCGAAGTTATTGTGGCTACTATAAAAATTTTACAAAACTTACTTGCTATTCAGAAATTTTAATATGGTGTTGAATTAGTTTGCATTATAGTAGAATTAACATAAACTGTTATAAAAAAATGTTTTTTAAAAATGAGTATAACAAAGTTAAACCTGGAATTAAATTTTCAAAAGATGAAATTTTAGGCTTTTGCTTTGTAGTATTCAGATAATAAACAAATAACAACTGAATTACAATAATGTATTATCATACATGAGACTAAAATATTATAATTAAAATATAATTCCTGTATTGTGGCATTAATTCATAGGTCAATTATGAAAATACAATAATAATATTACTAAATAATCAGAAAGTTAAACAGAATCATCACCATTACATTCCATATAATTATACTAGTATAATATTGATTTTGCTAGCCCAAGCTATTGTAATTTATATAAGTTAATATGAACAAATTAGCACTAAGATTTTGTAGATGAATGCAGAATATGAATTAAACCATATACTATGATTCACTATATTTCTAGTACAACTAAAGTTACTAGCTACATTAATATTATTAAATATTGCAACTTTATTATATTATTAATTTATATATATAGTAAATTTTTAAGACATTTTATTTTATATTAACCTGATTGTAATTTATTTTTTAATTGTATTTATTCTAATTGTAATTAATTTTTAATTATATTTATCCTAATTGTAATTTATTTTTTAATTGTATTTATCTTGTTTGCATAATTTAGTACAATCAGAATTAATAGTTTAATGAATTAATCTACTATTAGTAATAATCAAATTTACAAAATATAAAATTACTGCTATTTAATTAGTAATTTTACTGATTGTAATATATTTATTAATTTAAGTTACTATATGACAATTGAAATTTGAATTAATAAGCTAATTCAAATAGGCTGTTCTATAGAAGCCTATTTTATTATAATTTCTGCTATTATCTGACTGCCATAGGCAATAAATAATCTAATCAAATATTCTCAAATCAGTATTTTATTAGTTTATAATAGGGATGCCTATTTGTATTTATTTTTATATTTTTCTACAATTAGTAATTATACTAGTTGAATAGTTTTTAACCTGTAAAAGCCAATCAAATTTTAAGATTAGATGTAATATGAAATCAAAACAAAAATTGTTTTTTTAAAAAATTATTAATAACACAAAATTTTGACTATAAAACCATCTTTTATTTTCTAACAAAAAAAATTTTTTATTAAATTTGATATAAACTATGCTCTTTTCTATTTATAGCCTCATTCTAATTCTAACCTTAAATGCAAAGTTTTAATTTTTTAAAAAAATTCTTTTAATAATTAAGTTTATTTAATAAGAGACTAGTGTGATGGGTGGCACATTCACGCCACCCATCTTAGTTTGTATTTTCAAGTTTTTTTTTTTTTTTTTTTTTTTTTTTTTAGAACAATTTTGCTAAAAGTGGAGTTATTTTGTATTTTTTTTTTTATTATATTTATTTTTAAGGGTTTTTTTAATTTTTTTATTTAACAAGGTTAAAAATGGAATGCTGAGGGAGTTTTTTATGTAATTGTATCGATTAGTAAGAAATGATTAAGTTGCAAATATAATGTCAAATTATCAAGAAGTTTGAGTTATTTCGATTGATGCTCGGCACAATCAAATAAAAATTTGATAGTCAAATACTTGTGATTAAGTCAGACATTAAAAAATCACAGATTAACCAATACTATATATATATATATATAGATATATATATGTAGTATTTGATTATTTGATGTCTGACTTAATCATGAATATTTAATTATAAATTTTCGTTTGATTGTGCCGAACAATAATATCAATTAATAGTATGTATATCTGAAATAAAGTATTTAGAGCATAAAAAAATTTTAACAAAAGGCATGCCCTGTGGCATGCCAAATTTTTTTGGTGTGCCAGACACCCTAAGTATGTGGCTAAAATTCATGTTTCCTATTATAAGTTACTGCAAAAATTCTGTTATATAAATTACCATTTTGGTAACTCAGTATGTAAATTAGTTTGCATTATTACTGTAAAAAATTTAAATACAAAAACTTATTTGCTATTCTATTGACATGGTATATAAGGTTGAGCTAGTTTTCATTAGAATTATTAATTTTTCTATCATGAGTTACTATAAAAAATTCTGCTACAGAACTTATTCACTATTCTAGTAATATATAATTTATGGCTAATATTATTTTAGAATTATCATGATTTGTATTATAAGCTACTGCTACAGAATTACTCATTATTTAATATTGTTAAGTGAGTTAGTTTATGTAGAATTATCATGATTTGTATTATAAGTTACTGTTACAAATTATTTATTATTTTAGTGGCATATAATATTGTTAAATGAGTTAGTTTATATAGAATTATCATTTTAACTTGAGTTACTGTAGAAAATCCTGTTTTAGAACTTGTTGCTACTCTAGTAAGGCATAGTATGTGTTAGTTTTAATTTGAAGTATTATAATTTTGTTATGAGTTATTGTAAATTTTGTTATAGCCTTACTCACCATTTTAATAATACACAATAAGTGGTTAAGTTATAATTTGTATTGGAAAAACTGTAGTACTATTGTGGATTATTGTAAAAAATTCTGATACAAAACTTATTTGCCACTCCAGTAACACACAGTATATGATTTAGTAGTTGTCGCTCAATTCTCTGAAAGCTATTTATCTGCCAACTCATTTCTCTGTCATCACAATGCCAACATGCTATTTTATTTACAGATGTTTTTTTGATAAGACATATATTTTTGATAATATTTTTCTTAATAAGACATTTTTTAATAATCATTTCTTTAATATAAAATTGGCTCGTTTTAACCTAATTAGAATTAGTGTTGGTTAGGATTATATGTCAGAAAATTATTGTCAGGGAAATGTATTGTCTAAGAAAAGGATTGTTGAAAAGATGCAATGCCAAATATATATTTTATCAAAAAAATGTGCTGTATATGAAATATTATGTTGACTTTATGGTGTCAGGGAATTAAGTTGGCAGGTAAATAAGTTGGCAGTTAAATAAGTTGGTGGGTAAATAACATTCAGGAAATTATGCTACAACCGATTTAGTATTAGAAAAATTCTGTTATAAAACTTACTCGCTATTTTAATAACACAGTAATATTAGAATTAATATGTTTTCTACTGTGAGTTAACTGTAAAAATTTGCTACAGAACTTATCCACTATTCTGGTAACATTTAAGATTGAGTTAGTTTTTATATTAGAATTATCATAATTTTTATTAGGAATTACTATAAAAAAACTTTGTTACAGAATTTACTATTTTGATAACATACAATATGTAAAGTTAATTTGTTTGGAATTATTATGTTTTTTATACAAAGCTTACTTGCTATTCCAGTAAGTAGTTAAAGTTGAGTTAGCTTGTATCAGAATTACGTGATTTCTAATATGAATTACTGTAAAAAATTCTGTTATAAAACATGCTATTTTAGTAACAATATAGCATGTATTTGAATTAGTTTGTATTGAAATTGTATAAGTTCTATCATGAGTTACGGTAAAAAATTGTTACAGAACTTACTATTTTGGTGATATACAATATGTGGTTGAGTTAGTTTGCACTAGAAATATCTTTTTCATAAGTTATTTAAAAAACTTTGTAGCAGTAACACACTGTATGTAGTAAGTTAGTTTACATTAGAATTATTGTGCTTTCTGTCATAATTTACAATAAAAAAAATTGGTACAGAATTAACTCTCTATTCTGGTATCACACAGTATGTGATTAAGGTTGGCAATAAAACTATTGTGATTTTTATCTTGAGTTACTATAAAAATTCTTTACAGAACATCTGGTGACACACAATATGAGATTGAGTTAGTTTGTATTAGAATTATTATGATTTCTACTATAAAAAATTGTTACAAAACTTACTATTCTGGTGTATACAGTATGTGGCTAGTTTAATTGTTTGTTTTGGAATCAATGAGTTGAGTTGCTGTAAAAAACTCCAAACAGAAGTTGCTATTCTAATAACACATAGCTTGCATTAGAATTATTTTGAATTTTATCATGAGTTACAGTGCTATAAAAAACTCTGTTACTTAATTTACTCACTATTTTTGAAAATACACAATATGTAGTTAAGGTTATGTTAGTTTGCATTGAAATTAAAGTGATTTCAATCATGAGCTACTGTAAAAATTCTGATACAGATCTTGTATATTTGTAATACAATGCATGTGGTCATGGTTGAGTTAATTTGTATTGAACTTATCATGTTTCTATCGCAAATCAAAATTCTGAAAAACAGTATGAAGTTAATACTGAGTTAATTTGCATTAAATTATCATAAACTCTATCATGTGTCTCTGAAAAAGTTTGTTATTCACCATTTCAGACAAATGAATATCAGCAAAAAACATTAGGGAATATAGATCTATACGTATGCATGTATATATATGTACAGTTCATAAGAATAGATTTTGGCAATTAGGATAAATTTATCATAATTACAGTAATGGTTAGTGGAGTGTGATCTGTAAACTATTAGTTAATATAAATAAACTGTAGTTTATTATGAAACTGTAGTTTCAAAATAAACTACAGTTTATTTATATATACTGTAATTTACAGTTCACATCTTTAATGGATAGAAACAATGTAAATTTTCAATTAGAGTTGAATGTGATC
The DNA here is from genome assembly GCA_910591965.1 of Dentiscutata erythropus. Lineage (NCBI taxonomy): Eukaryota > Fungi > Glomeromycota > Glomeromycetes > Diversisporales > Gigasporaceae > Dentiscutata > Dentiscutata erythropus. Next base: position 2,606 of record CAJVPY010002042.1, on the reverse strand, counting down.
AATGCTATAAATGAAGATTATGCTTAGTTAAATACAAAAAGGAAGTGGCAATGCTATTAACGAATGATACAGGTTGTGAGGTTTATTGTATGGATAAAAATATTCCATCTAACAATTTGAAAAACGTTGATATACTTGGCTAGGTCTTGTGCATAAGAGGTTCTAATATACTTTGTTACAATTAGAACAATGATAAAAACATGCGAAGGCATTTTGGTTAAGAGGTATAATAATGAAAAATAATTCATTCTAACAGCTCTTTAAAGTTAGAATTTAGTAGTTTGGTTATAGAAGCTTGTAATATATACAGTATTAAAATTTTATAAAGATCTTTTTTTTTTTGCCAATATCGGCCGAATTCAATAAGCTATTGATTTCGATGCTACACATATATAAATTCATAATACATATGTCTTTGTTATTATGATTTTTCAAACCATATTCATTGGAAAATGGTTAAAAGAACTTAAAAGGCTTCAGTTAGAGTAATTGCTAAACATTTCTGTGAGTTCTCAAACAATTTCAAAGGTTTGACTATATTGATGAATTACAATTATTTTAAATAAACATTATATACTTTGAACTTTATTATAATTATTAAGACATCATCAGCAAATATTAATAAATTCTTAACCTTTGATTTCAATTTGTGTTGTATTTTTTTACAGCCCCTGATCGTATTTAACCTTTTATTTTTATTTTTTTTAGTGCCTACTCAGAGTGTTACGTATTAAAAAAGGCAAATTTTCGATTTTTTTTTTTTATGATCTTGTATAGATACAGTATATTTCAATAAACAAATTTGCTATACTATAAGTTACCAAAGATAATTATATAATAAAAAGATTCATCAAAACAAACTTGAAGTAAAAATTTTGGTTTTATTTATAGATCATTTAAATTCAAAGCTGTTTATATGTTTATTAAGAAAATCCAACTTATGTTCAAAATTTTTTTAAGCAAAGATCTATTAATTGGTAAGAACAGTTTTTTTTTGGCATAAATTTTTGTATCATACATATTGGATAAGGCATAAAAAATTTAATAAAGTGTTGAAAGAGTTGACGTTGCTGTAATAATAATTCAATAATTTTTTTATATATTTATTATACACTAATCATACTGAAATCAATAACTTAAAGAATTCGGCCGAATAAACTTCGGCAAATTTTTTTAGAGTGTTTCAGAATTTATGAAAACAGCTATACCATTTTAAGCAGCCGAAATTATTTTAGACAGCCAGAAATATTTTAGGCAGCGAAAAATATTTTAGGCAGCCAATATTATTTACAGTTTAGGCGCCTAAGATATTTTTGGCACTTTTTATTTATGGCAAGCCAAAAATAATTTAGGCACACATGTATATCTCTACTATCATGATCATAAATTGCCAGATAACACCTTGAGCAAATTGCCGTTATTTGACAATTTTTACACAATAATGTATATTTACTATAACTTATTTACCAAATAAATAAACATGCCATTATTATTACAACATACTTACGTGTTATAAAATGTTTCACGAATATCATTGGCGCCACAATAAATAACTATGTTTGAGATTTCAGAATGAAAAATTGAACGCAGTAAACTCACGTAAAACAAATCATTGCTATTATTTGTCAAAAATAAACAAAGCAAATAATTTGCAAATATTTAGTTAAAAAAATATGAAGCCCTATATTTTTTTTCTCTATAAATACAACACGAATTTGATAAAAAATTTTTTGGGGAGCAGCACAGAACTGATACGTAATGCTCAAGCACTAGCACAGTATTATATATATATAAATGTTGGAATAAACAATTTTCTTTTTGGATAAAATGGGTAATTTGGCAGCTTACGAGGATACACCAAAGCATTACTCAACAAATCGAAATTCATAAATTTAAACAAACTTAGAAGTAACCAGAAATTACCCAAAAATAAACATCAAGTAAAATATTAATGTCATTAAATAATAATTATTATTTTAGTTTTTAGATAAGGGTTTTTCAATAGTATTTTTATTTCTTTTTTCTGGTTTAAACTTTTTTTTTTGTTTATTTTAAATTATTTTTTTATTTCTGATTTTTTATTATTTGCTTTTTTAATAGTTATTTTTTTTTGAGCATTATTGTTATTAACTTTAACTGTGTTGGAGTAATGTTTAATATGTTTTTAAAAAAAATTTGTTTAGATTAATAATTCTTTAATGTTGTATATTTTTTTAATGTTTATATGACCTTAATGAGTTTGTATGTTTGAGGTAATATGCAGATTTTGGTTTGTTTGGTAGTTTAATTTGTTTTGATTTTATATATTATTATTATTTATACAGTTTAAAGTTTTGTTTTTTTAAAAAAAAATCAAACTACTACAAATAAATAAAAAAGAATTATATAGAAAGTTTTATTAGTGTTATTAGTTTTGCTATTAAAATAATTAAAATCTTTTTTTGTTTTAGAGAGGTTTGCATGATAATAACTTAATTTACGAAGTAGCTATTGTGCTAATTTTTTTTTTTTTTTTTTTTAATATTGAGATGACCACTTAGGCCCCTGGCACTTTATTAGTTCAAACGGGTAGGCCGTCCGAAGACTGGCTTACATATTACATCAGT
>CAJVPY010002041.1:0-17312 GCA_910591965.1 Dentiscutata erythropus | reverse complement strand
TTGGTTGTTGGATTAGATTTTTATATTTAGATATAACAGATTGTGAATCTGTAAAGATTTGGATATTGCAGTTTCTGGGAGCAGTGCATATTGCAGTTAAGATTGCAAGCAGTTCGGCTTTAAAAGAACATGGCCATAGTGAGATTTGTGCTTGGAATGTGTGAAGAATATTGTCATTATCAACCTATAGCCAACCAATTCCCATGGAGCATTGAAGGTTTCCAGAGTTAATGACAGATCCATCAGTATAGAATATAAGGTCAGTAGAGTAGTAATTATAGTTAGCAATCTGTTGAAGAGTATAAGAAGCAGGATTAGTTAGGAATATAGAAGGGATTTGTGAGGCTTGTAAAATGAGGTTTGGGGGTTCAGGAACTGAAATAATATCTTGAAGTTTGATTAAGTGTATTAGATCAAGAGGGTTTGTATTGAAGTTAATTGATTTGTCAGAATAAAATCTGGCAAGAAATTTAACTACATGGCTAGTGGGAATAAGAATAGTGCATTTATTATTAATAATATTAGAGTTGAGAGGGCAATTAGAGCATAGTTTTGAAGTTATGTTGGGAGTAGGATATAAAAGTAAAGGAGTGGTTGTAAGATTGTATTGCCAGTGAGTAATTAGTACATGTCCAGAATTTGTAGATTGGCGATGAGCTTTGACAACAACAATTTGATTGTTAAGTATTGTTATAAGCCAAGGTTTAGAATGGTTTGGGAAGTGACCGGTATTATAGCAATAATAATTTGTAGGAGATAGTTGTGATTGAGAGGAAATAGAGCGGTTGTGAAGAGAGTTTATAATAAAATTTTTAAGAAATTTAAACCATTGTGGAGTTTTTCTTTTAGGGATTTTGTTAAGCCTTGGGGAGATATATTTCCAGTCAAGAAGGCAGAAATTATCAGAAGTAGTAAGAGCTCTGATATTTATTACGTAATATTTTAGGGGGTGGGAGTTGAGCATGTACTATATCAATATCTTATGTTACACAAAGAAATTATATGATTTCTAAATTGGCCAATAATATAGATCTTACGTGAGGGGGAGGGGGTAGCTCTTATAGTAAATGGATATTATGTAATAAATGTCAGTGCCCTAAGTTGGTCGAAAAAGAGTATATAATGGTGATGAAGTTGTTTTTTGAAAGTAGCATAATTAGGATGTGATGACAAAATAGATTCAAGAGTAACCGATCCCTCTTGAATTGTAAAAAGTATAGTTGTGCTTGAGTTGAGATTAACTATCCAATTTATATATTTGAAAAGTTGTATAATTTTAAAATTAGTGGTGAGCCTATTGGGGCCATCAATAAGAGAGTTGGGATGAGATAAAATACTAGTAGAGGACCAAATATTGTATTGAAGTTGTTGGACTCGAATTTGAGTAGTTATACCAAGAAGAGATTCATTGTTGAGGCATTTGATAAAATTTGGAATGTGGTGTTGTAGTTGAATATCCCAGATATTTTTAATATTATATATATATGGATGAAGTAGAACACTAGTAGGAATAGTAAGACAGAGTTTAGCTTTGTGCTTGACAAGGTTAATGTGTTGTTTAAAAATTTTGTTGCAAATAGACTGGCTAAGTGTAGTATTATAGATTCTATATTCTAGAGTAGGAATAATAACAGTGTTAATAATATATCTAGCCTGAGTATCTGTTATTTGTTTGGTACTAGCAATTTTAATAAGTTGAGAGGATTCTGAGAAGATGAGTTGGATTTGTTTGGTATGTTTATTGTTCAAGGTAAACCAACAATCTAGAAATTTGAAAGATTGATTAGATGGCCAAAGTGGGAGTATTTTATTATTAAAGGAAATTGGACAATAGGTGTTGGGCTTAGCATTAGTTGAGAGTATAGATTTAGTTGGGTTAACTTTAATATTAGCCATATTGTAAAAAGATTCAGCAGCTGAGAGAATATCAGATAGCTCAGTTTGGCTAGATACAATCTACAGAGTGTCATATATATAGGCCAGTATAGAGCTATTAGCTTCAAGTTTGTTAGTTGAGAAGTTTTTTAAATTAGTGGGCCATAAGACAGAGGTTGAGTAGCCAGGAAACGTTGAATATATATAGGTAATGAAAGGGTCATAGTAAATCCACCAGAGCAAGGGGGTAATGGTTTCTCCTTGGTCAATACCATTTTGGACTTGGTAGGGAGGTGTTAAACCCAAATTAGTTATAACCTCATTTTGGCGGTTGGTGAGTAGGTCAGATAGAATATTAATAATAGGTTGAGGAAGAGAAGAGCATGTTTAAGTAGATCAAGATTGACAGAGTCGTAAGCTTTGCTCATGTCTTGAGATAAGAGCCAGATTTCTTTATAATTACAATTAGCATCTTCAATAAGATTGTTGAGAATATGAATAGGAATAGATGTGTTGTTGCCTGGTAGGGCAACGTAGTTGAAAGATGAAAGAATAGGATGCTAAGAGAAAACTTGATTGAGTCTATTGGTTAAGATTTTGGTATAGATTTTCTAATATGCTCAATTAAACTAATTGGGCAAGTAAGATTAAGATTTCCATCAAAAGTATTGTTTTTGGGGATTGGATAAATTTTGCCATATTTCCATGACTGAGGCATAGTATTTTGAGACAGACAACAATTAAAAAGTGCAAAAAAGGCAATGATGCAGTGATTGCTGAGATGTTTAATCATTTCATAGCTAAAGCCTGTAGGCACACAGGCCTTGCCATTAGGAAGTTTGGATATAGTTTGTAAAACTTCATCTTCTGTTATGGGAGCAGTAAGTGGTATATACCAATCAGGCTCAATATGAGGACATGGATTGTAATGTTGTTTCCAAAAGTTGTGAAAAAGATTTTGGTTAATAGGTTTGTAGGCTGTCTAGTTGGAGAAGTGTGTTAGGATATGTTGTTTAATTTGAGTAGAATCAGTGATGAGTTGGTTTGATAATTTGATATTAGTAAAATGAACAGGAGGCTGGTATTGATTAAGTATGTTATTAATAGCTTGGGTAGGCTTAAAAACAAGTGTTTTACATCTTCTTTCTGAAGCCTGATTGATTTGTTGTCTGAGGCGAAGTGAGTGTTCAAGGTGATATGCGTGATAAACTTGTTTCCAGGTAGTGTAAGCATGCTGTAACCATGGCTGAACCATATTATGATAAAGTGAAGTTAATAATTAGAGGTTACATTTTGAGTAAGTATTGATAGAACAGATGCATAAATTGATATATAGGAGGCAAAGCTTAGAGTAATTGTTGTTATTAATGTTATTAAAAGTTTTGATAAGGTTTCCAAGTTTTTTAAAGCCAATATAAAGTGCTGTACATTGTGGGGTATATTTATAGTTATAACTACGTTTTTTGGAAATTTTGTTAGGAATTGTCTTAATAGCAGCGTGTATAATACAATGTTGAATTTTGTGCCAGGAAGTGTTAATATTTTCTTGAGTAACAGAAGTGAGTGGAACACGGCTTCGAAACATTAGCTGTGTAGTAAGCTCTGAGAACTTGAGCCATTGGTCACTAGAAGTGGCCTTATAGTCAAATATTTGACGACTAATATTAGTATGAAGGTGAGGAGGCTTGCTATAAGCATTGGGAAAGGTCCAAGAGGTGGAGAGTATTAGATGGTCACTAAGAGTGCTAGTTTTGCTGTTATTAAAATTGTATAAGAGAAGAAATTGTATGTTGAAGGTGTTTGTCCAAATATAGTCAATTCTACTAGATTTGATATTGTTAGACCAAGTAAAGTGAGTATTGTTTAAATGTGCACCAATATCAAACATGTTGGAGTGGTGTAGAAAATTAATAAGTTTGAATTTGGAGGAAGAACTGAATATACAGTAATATTGTATGTATTAAAGTCTCCTAGAATAACGGGTTGCAAGTTAAGTTGTTGAGCTTGTGATATCTAGTTAATGACTGTATTTTGAGTAAGATTGCGTCTAGTGAGTCAGTTGAGGAGAGATAAACTGAGATTATGTGGAGTTTGATATTGCTTTTAAAGAAGAGATTAAGTGCTACAGCTTCACCAGGGTGTGTTAGACAACTATGAACATGGGGCTTAAGATAGTTGTGAATCATAATAGCTGCTCCTTCCATAGAGCTATCAGAATTAGCCTAGTAGTAAGTATAGAAATTATTGTTGCAAAAGAAAAGTTTGGTTTTGTTTGAAATTTTGGTTTCAGTAATACTAGTGATAGAAATGTTATGATTGATACAGTAATCTTGTCAGATTTGTCTTTTAGAGGGGACATTAAAGCCTCTAACGTTATGAGTGGCTATTGTAAGATGTAGATCACGTTGATTAGCTGATGGGGTATAGTCCAGTTCGAAGGAAGGTAAGAAAAGGTTTGATGGGTTTATGCTAAGGCTTGGTGAGATTGAGGGGTTTACAGGTGGATTGAAAAAGAGAGAATCATTAATAAAAGTTGGTAAGTAAGAGTTGTTTGATCTAAGTGGTACTTTATAGTAGTTATGAAGATAATTAGAAAGAAGGAGTATATAGTTTGTGTGATTTGGTAGAATTCCTTTATGAGAAAGATATATATACTTCAGAGAAGACATAATCAGTACGGGTTTTTTTAAGGAATAATTTGATATAGTAGTTTGAATAAAATTCAGGATATTCTTCTTGTATATATTGTAAAAATGAGTAGTGAGGGTAAAAGTTGCAATCTATAATAATGAAGAAATTTGTTAAAGCATGCATGAGGGTCAACTTCGTAATAGAAACCATGCCACTATCTTGAATAAGATAATGATAATGAAGATGTTGGGTTTGTGCGATAGTCTTCACTATTGTAGTTATCTTCTAATAATGATTCATCAGAAGATTCAAAAGTTTGATTGTTAGTAGTATTTAGTATGATAGGTACTACTTCAGAAGGGGATGATGGTATGATATCTAAAGTAGATAAAGTTTTGTCTTTTGCTACAGTCACCGTATGCCCAGCTTGCACGGCTCTGCAAGAATCAAAGGTCACCTAGTCATTTGTTAGGAGACTGTCGTTATTTGAACCTTCTGGGTAAATGGGCTTTACTGCCCGCCCACTTACATTATTTTCTATATTAACTACATCAGCTGTATCTTTTAATATAGTGGCGGCTGTATTTATGTTGTTAGCAAAAGACATGTTTACATAAAAAGGTTACTGGAGGCAGAAGGTATAGTTATTTGATTGTTAAAGAAGAGTGAGTCATCAAGTTGTAAAGAGATCTTGAGTTTGTAGTGTTTAATAATAAATTCTTTAGCTTGGGGAAAGTATTTTTGATCATATTTTTTTCTAAGTTCAGAAGTTGAAATTTTGAAAGCAAGATCATAGAATGAAATAACTCTGGCAAGGGTATGTAAGTCTGAAGAGATATTGATAAACTTTGTAAGTGCTTCGTCAAGCTTAAGGTTTTCAATTTTGTCATTTTTTGCTACTTAATAGAAGTATTGTTTTAGATATATATAGGTATAAAAGGTAATTCGTTGAGAAGTAGATGTTGTATTTTGGTTTAGCTCTATATATTTTTGGTTGGCTTTAATTGCAAGTTCTTTGAAAGAAGCTAGTGAAAATGTTTAGTAAAGGTTGAAGAATGTTTTTGATCAGGTAAGAAAATTGTGAAGTCGAGCTCGGGAAAGTCATAATCATTTAAAGGGGATGGTTCTGGGGCAGGAAATTGTTTAAAGGATTTTTTTAAGAAGTGTGAATGTAGTTCTTTAAGATTGTGTTCTTTGTCAATTTGAAGAATATCACAGGTTTTGTTTTTACATGTATGTAAATAGAAAAGTGCTGCTTTAGATGAATTGTCTTTTCGTTTTTTGAAAGAAGAAACTTCTGTGAGGTTAAATTTTGAAGGTAGGAGGGCTTTACAGTCCTCAGAAAGTTTAGTTGCTATTTCATATTTGATAAAGTTGAAAACTTTAGTTTTATCAATTTTTTCAAATTGTTTTCCATATGCTTCGAAAAAGTTTTCATACCATTCTTTAAGTGTGTCTAAGTGTGGTTTAAGTAATGGGACACGAAAAGTTTCAAGAAATTTACTTTTAAGAAGATTTAATATTATAAACACATTAAATCTTCTATCATTATGGATATCAAAAAGTGGTTTGTTTGGTTCATCTACTAGAATATTGTATTTTAAGGTAAGTTGGATAGGTTTGAGATCTAAATCTTTAATGAAATTTTGATAGTAAATGGTTTGATAGCAATTGTGTAAAAATAAATATAAGCGTGCTAAATTAATAGCAACTTTGCCTTGGTTTGCAGTAGTATAGAGTGAGATTGAATAGTGTGAGCAGAGGATATGTGCATAATTAAGTTTGGTGAAAAATACTTGTATAAATTTAGAAAAAAGGTTTTTAAGAGTAGTTTGTATTGCAGTAAAAGGAAAGATAAAAGAAGGGTCGACTTCGGGATTTGAATCTTTAAGAAATTTAATAAGAAAATCTAGATGTTTTTTAGTCATTATTTTTAATAGATAAGTGAAACGTTGCTTTGGGGGCTTGTAGTTTGGGTTGTCAGTATTGGCTTTCTCTTTAATAGAAGGGATAGGTTGGCCAGGGGTAAATTCTCGGAGGAATGGTTTGATTAAATTAAGTAAGTCTTGTGCAAGTTGTGTGTTTAGTTTTGTATTTGGCTTCATGCTCTCTGTAATTGGATATTGTTTAAACCAGTCTAAGTTTTTAGAAGTGTCTCGAGGAGGATATTTTTTATCTGTTTGGTTAGATTGTTGGTCTGTATTAATATTTTCTTGGGAAGAGGAAGATTGTTGTTGAGATTGTTGTTGTTGTTGTTGTTGTTGCTGTTGTTGTTGATTTGTATTAATTATTGTTTGAGATTCTTGTTGTTGCTGTTTTTGTTTAGAAGGTAGGAGTTTAAGAGTACTTTTAAGAAAGGTTTTCTTTAGTTTTTTAGAGAAATATTTGAACATATAGACCAGGAGTACTGCTCGTTATTCGAGAGTCATAGGTTTGGTTTGTAGAAGAGGTTTACATTTGATATAAATAATATAAGGTTTGCAGTCATTGTGAATAAGCCTTCCTCTGAAAATAGAGCTATTTTCAGTATCTGGATTATGTTGTTTATCCTTGGATATGACACAAGGTATATTGTTAACTTTACAAATCGTGTAGTAGTATGTATGTTGAGAGTGAGGAGTAATTTCGAGGTTTGGATTTGGTTGTGGAAAGAAATTAGGAAAAAGAATTTTAGAAGTGATTTGAGGAGCAGGTGATTAAGGAAGTTCTTCAGAAATTCTGTTGAATCTGTTTTTTGAAATAGTTGGAGAGATTTCCATAGCTAGAGCAGGTTGTTGTTGGGGTGGAGGAGTAATCTAAAAAAATTTAGAAGTAAAGTTTGTATGATATTTTCCACAAATACAGGTTTTAAGAGCAGATTGTGTAGGTAAAAGAAAGAAATAGTAGTTCTTGTTATTTTTAATTTTGCAGTTTTTGGAATTGCTGCTAGCAGGGAGAATACAGAGAGATTGTGGTTTGTCTTCTGTCATTTTGAGACCAAAACGACCTTGGTATTTAAAATACCAGTGGTCAAGGTCAAAGGAGTCAGGTTGAGTATTAATAAGGGTAGGCATATTGTAATATGTTTGTACTATAGATTAAAAAGAAAAAATTTATTTTAGATTTAGCAAGTTATAAAGAAAATTTATTTAAAAAAGAGGTTTTATAATAATAAAATGTGTTTATTAATTACTGTAAGAGATTATAATTCAGCTTAAAAAGAGTTTTTGGTAGAGTAAAAATTTGTTTCATGTAATGTTGAGCAAAAAAGTCAAATTTGGGTAGTACAAAGTCACGTATTACACAAGTCACGTATTACACAAGTCACGTGTCAGGCCAGGTACTGTGTTATACAAATTGGGCAAATTTGTAAAACAAAGGTACTGTAGTTTGTGCAAATTAATAAATTACAAAAATAGTAAATATTTGTTTTGTGCAATTTGGATTAATAATTTGTGTATAATTGATTTGTAATTTGATTGTTTGAAAAGAACCACTAATTTTAGAATATTAAAAAATGTGGGTGACACGATTTTGAGCTGGGGTAGGTTATACGAAAATGCCTATAGGGTTTTTTGCAAAAAAGAAAAAAAAGAAAAAAGAAGAGAGGGGAGTTGTAGAAGTAATTTGATTGTATCTTTGTCAATTTTGATGCTACAGATATGAGCTATAGCTTGTTATGACAGGAAAAATGATCTCTTGAACTTTTTTTCTATGCTTGGAAGATAGGTTATGAAGGTAGTTTTGCTGTAAATTATAATTTTGTAATTTGAAGGCCGGAAGGCCTTTCTTTTGACGGTTTTAAGCGTTAGTGGTTTGAAACTTTAATATTATATGTATTTTTATAAGTGGAATTTATTTATTTAAGAACAAAAGTAAGGTTTACTTAATAAAAATAAAAGTTATTTAATTATTTTGCAATTTTTTGTTGAGAAATTTTTGTACGAGTAATAGATAGAGAGAAAAAGTTTTTTTTTTTAATTTTTATCTTATCACTAATCATAAAGAGCTGTTATTATAATTTTATAATATGAACTTTCATCCTAATATTAGCAACTAGAGTTTCAATCTGTTAAGAGTTTATTTGGATAATTATCAAATATTCAGATCTGAATTTATTTGGTTATTTGTATACTATTGATATTGAGATAACTATTCTAATACTTTTTAAATTATCTGGATATTTGAGCGATCTGAGTTATCTGGATAGTTCAGATATGGATGATGGATTTATCTAAATCGGAACTCTACTTCCCATAAAAAGCTGTTAGAGTAATACAGAAACGGGTAATGTATATCATGTAGTGTGTGGTTTATAGACATTTTTAGTGAGCAAAATCTTATAACTGATTGGACAATTCATTAAATGCAATAAAATGTGAAATTCTGCACTTAAACTTCATAATATTGCATTACATAGCACTATATTTATATATATAGTAAGAGATTTGTTTAACTATAATGAATGTTCAACTTGTATTTTTTATTGCTTTAACAGATTTTTGTTTCAATTAAAGTAAATATCGATCAATGCTTTTTTTTTATTATTTCTTCAGAATTGAACTAACCAAATATAGATTTACTGTCAACTGTCTGTTAATGGCTTACAGTCATCCCCCTCTATAGTCACCCTCTCTATAATCACATCATATAAAAACTCCTCTTTATCATATTTTATACTTAAAAACAAATTACTAGTAAACATATAAAAAACTATCTCTATATAAGCACAACCTCTTTATAAGCACATTTTTTAAAAAATTCATTAAGTATACAAAACGTGTGATTATAGAGGGGGATGACTGTATTCCAAAGCTGGTTTTAGCTACAACTGAATAGGCTTTTTAAAGTAATAGCAACGAATTAGGCCATAGTTATTGAAGTCATGACTTGTGTTATGGCTAGAGCATAACTTAAGCTGACTCAAACTGTGATATATTACTGTACCAATACAGTACTGCAGTATTATTATATAGCTATAATAATAATAATTTAAGGCAATATAGTATTTAAAAAAGCTATTTAAGCATTATTATCACTAAAAACCTTTAATAGGATGAAATTGTCTGTGAAACTCTTCATCATATAATGTTAGGTTATCTTTTTTTTTTTTTTTTTTTATGAATTCAGCAATCTTGCCTCAACTTTATTAGGCTAAAATATTTAACTCACAGGTAAAACATCATTTTTGCTAAAATAAACTAAAGCTACAAGTTTGGCTAACCTGGTTCATTGTGACACCAAAGTGCCCAAATCACCCATGTTTGATCTGCTATAGTAAAGTTTATCTCAATATCAAAAAACCCTGCAAGTGAATTCTCTGATATATTACTAAATAGTATTTATGGCCTATCAAGACTGCCATCTTTTATAAACCTTCTTCTCCTAGCTTCGTGAGCAGAAGGATTCATAGTCTCCAACTGACTTATAAAAAAAAAATACTAATACTAAAGATAAAGAGAACAACACGAAAGAGAAAAGAAAAAAAACTGCCTAAGCAACAAGAAAACGAGCAAAAAGAAAAAAATGAAACAAGAAGAAAAAGGCAGAAAAAAACAATCTATGAAAATACTATTATAGCCCGTGCCAGGCACAGTTGTAAAAATTATATACTAAATTTAAAAATCTTGTATATCTTTATTGTAAAGCTTTGCCTTATAGTTAAGTCTCTTCTGACTTTACTGTCTGGTCTGGGTTGGTTTGTTAACCAGAGCGCCGATTGGTTTGTTACATGGTGTAGATACATCATTGTTAAAACAATCTCATGTTTATGTCCTATATCATCTATCCAAAAATAGAAAGTATAAACAATGCCAATCTTTTGGGGAGGTAAGCTAGATTGCCCACTTTTTGTTGGAAATTTTGGTAAGGTCGGCAAGAGGCAGTAGAGATGAAAAAAAACTACTAGTTCCAAACCAAAGGAGTGTGTATACTTTTCTTGCCAAGTATATCAGTGACTTGTTGACCGAGCGAAGAGCAAGTACTTAAAGAACGTTAAAGAGTAAGTGATAAACTCTATGCTTGTCAACAAGTAGCGTATGAGAACTACTTTTAAACAACAAGTGCTCCTGTTACAACAGTGAGTAATAAACTCTGGGCCTGTTAGCAGGTAGTATATAAGAACTATCTCTAAATAACAGGTACTGTAGTTCTTCGACTTATCTTACTTATTACTTTTTTAACTAGTTATAATATATTTATTAAGAAAAGTTTTTAGAAAAAATGATTGTTGGAAAGAGTTAATGTCAGGTTTTCATATAATATTCTTTTTATTTAATTAATTGAATATTATCAATTCAGTCAATATATTTATTGTCAGGGATGATGCTGAAATCAGATGATGCTAAAATTTTGACTTATTTTATTGACATTTTAAAAAATTTTTGGGCTTTTTCATTAGAGGTTTTTTTAGAGTTAGATTAGAGTTTGAGGGTAGTGTTGTTAGTAAAAAAGTATATGCGAATTTTAGTAGGTATTATAGATTTAAATGAGAACCCTAAATTTTAGCATCAGCCAATTTCAGAATATTCCTGACATTTATTAATTTCTCATATTCATATTGATTTAAAATTCTTTCAAGCACATAATTAATAGATTGAAGTCAATTTCTAATTTGTGAAAGGTAGTTTAACCAGTAAGTAGGTTTATTATTTTGATGAAAAAAAGTTTGAACCTATCTTTTTTTGTTCTAGTTAGCTAAAATTTATTATCTATATTTTGCAATATGAATCTTTAGCAAAATTACTGTAATAATTGCTTTAATTAATTGTAGTACATATGCACGATCTCAGTAGCTAACTAACCACATTAAGAGCACAATTAGTCTTAAGTTTAGTGATTATTTATTTTTTTAATTGATCCAAGTATTTAATATAGGCTGCTTAACTCTCGTTTAACTTCTTATCTACATTAGTCTGTGGCTGTTAAGTGGTCAAACTCAAATGGATGGACCACCATCTGTTTTAGGACCGGGCTGGTTCAGTCTTTTTTGGGACGAATAATTGGTACATTGTTAGGTAAATTATAAATATAATAGTAATCTGTTTTGCAATTTTTTGTAATATTTAACATATACACAATAAATAATATATCTAACTATAGTCATGAGAAAACTTTTATTGAGTTGACATAAATAGCACATGGCAAAATCAAACAAAAACTTGATTTTCAAGTTTTTGAATTTATTAATTTATAAAATTGGGCATTAAATACAAATTTTGCTTTTAGTAAATAAGTAGCTGCACGACATTGTTGTGCTAAACTAGGAATGAATGACAACTCCAATACAGAATAGTAATAATTTTGAATTCAGATAAATAAATCTCAGGTATAAAATTAAATACAGTAGAACTATATTGATATGAGACACTATAATTTAAATAAACAAAATTTTATAATTTTTAGATGATTATAGTATAGAATATAAAATACCTCTTTAAAAAACATATTATAACAATTCACTACAATTTTCTAATGCTATCTTAATAATATATAATGCCAGAACAAATATTAAAAATAGAAGCAGTAGTATTTCACATCCTATACTATACGGATCCATTCATAGTAATAAATGATATTGGCAGATAATAATTATATAGACTAACACAAGTTGAACCAATAAATATTAAGTGTATACCGGAAGACAAGTTTTCTAAAATATACTACCATTGATTTATCAAATACTTGCAGCATATTGGCATCATATTAGTAAGATATCGGAAGATAGATCGATATCAGTAACATAATAGTACAGTATTTAAATACCCAAATATCTTACTCTTAGCACTTTGGGCCTAAAGGTAAGATCAGAATATCCCAATATTTGCTGTTATGTTGCTAATATCGATCTACCTCCTGATATCTTACCAATATACTGCCAAAATGCTGCTAATATTCAGCAAGTATTTGACAGATCTATTGAGAATATATTAGAAATATTATAGTATTGCATCCAATATTCATTGATTTAATCTGTATCCTTTAAATCATATTCCAACAAATTTGCCTGGAATTTTAAAAAGTATTTACAATTTTTAAATAAAATTAAAAATTATTAACAATAAGGGATATAATTTATATATACAATATTTTATTTAAAATATATTCTATAAGCTTTATAATAGAAATTTTTTAATTTTACTAGAAATCTTTAGAGTAATAAAAGTTTAAAGCTCTTACTTTAAAAATTTTTACTATTAAATTTTTCTTTAAATATTCTTAATTTTTATATATTTTTATCTTTAAAAAAATTTTTACTTAAAAGGGTGTGGCGACATAGCAAAGTGGTAGAGTTGTCACCCCCCAAGTAGCAAGGTCTAGAGTTCGAATCCTACCGGTGATGAAATTTGAAAACTACTCCTTGTATATCCCTTCCGAATATGTCAACTTAATCTGTAGTAGCATCATATACTGTAAATGAAAGAGCACGGACCATCCTAGGAGTACTGCAGTATAACAAGATCTATAGTAGAGTGTTCATTTGGGGAAGACCCAGATAAAAAAATGCAAACTAGTGCATGTTGACGCAAACACAAGATAAGCCTCTATGGTAGACCCTGATACAGAAATAGTATGAACATCAAGACCTCTGGACTAACCAAATTAGGAAAAACTACTTGCAAATTATGAGTCTGTTATTTAATTCAGAAAAGGATAAAGAATAAAGGGTTGGGGCCCTTTGAAAAATAGTTCGAAGTAAGGATTGAAGAAATACAAACCGGTTTAGTCAGTGTAAACACAAGATAAATCTATATAAGGGTTAGACTAGACATATAAATAGTAGAATTATATAGTTTAATGTCATTAACTGTATATAGTAATATATACTTCACCCAAAACATTCGTAAACACAAATACAAACACTAGTCTTCTACATATCCAAGATCAGAGAATAGGACGTTAAAGACCTGGGTAACTAGGTTGGGTGGTTCTCAAAGTATTAGCCACCCCGATCTCGCAAACTTAGCTACAATCACAAATACAGTCTACAATGCACAGCACTTCACATTGGACTTAAAAAACTCGGCCACCTTATCAAAACTTTTAATAGTACTGTTAACAGCAATTACTCTCAACTCTATCTTCCACATATCAATCCTCAAATCCTCATAATCAATAGCTATTTAAAGTGCAATTCAATCTCTATCTTCACTCAATCACCATACTATTTAACCTTGGCTTCAACATGCTTATAGTACTTAGAAACAAGTATATTATACATACCACCTTAAACATTTACTTCATCTTAGACAGCAAATCAACCAGGCTTCAGAAAAAAAATGCGAAACACTTGTCTCAAAGCCTACTCAAGATATTAACAGTATACTTGACCAATATCAGCCACCTGTCTACTTTACCAATATTAAACTACCAAACCAACTTATTACTAATCCTTCTCAAATTAAACAACATATTTAAACACACTTTTTGAACTGGACAGCCTATAAACCTATTAACTCAAATCTTTTTGATAACTTCTAGCAACAGTACTGCAACCCTTGCCCTTATATCAACCCAAACTGGTATACATCACTCACCACTCCTATAACAGAAGATAAAGTTCTGCAAATTATTTCTAAACTTCCTAATGGCAAGGCCTATGGACCTACAGACATTAGCTATGAAATGATTAAACATCTTAGCCATCACTGTATTACTATTCTTACAGTGCTTTTTAACCGCTACTTATCTCTTAATACTATACCTCAGTCATAGAAACATGGCAGAATCTATCCCATACCAAAGAACAATGCATTTGATGGAAACTTAAACCTTACTCGCCCTATTAGCCTAATTGAACATATCAGAAAAATATATACTAAAGTTCTTACTAACTGTCTAAATAAAGTTTTTTTACATACCCTATTCTCTTATCTTTTAACTATGTCGCATTACCAGGCAATAGCACATCCATCCCTATTCACATACTAAACAACCTTATTGAAAATGCTAACTGCAACTACAAAGAGCTATAGTTACTATCTCAGGACATTAGTAAATCCTATGACTTAGTTAACTTTGACCTTTTTCAGCATGCTCTTTACCGCCTTTCTTTTCCTCAATCTATCATTAATATCCTCATAGACCTTCTTAATAGTCGCCAAAATGAAGTCATAACCAACTTTGGTTTGACAGACCCATACCAGATCCAAAATAGTATTGATCAAGGAGTGACTCTTACTCCTCTGCTGTGGTAAATATACTATGACCCACTAATTACTTATATACACTTAATCTTTTCTGGATACTCAATTTCAACTTCTTGGACTACTAATCTTAAAAACTCTACTATCAGCAATCTTGAAACCAACTGCTCTGTTTTGGTATACATGGACAATACTCTTTGGATTGCATCTAGCCAAGAGGAACTAGCCAACATTTTGCTTACAGTAAAATCTTTCTATAATATGGCTAACATTAAAGTTAACTCAACTAAATCAATCCTATCATCTAACACTAAACCTAATACTTATCGTCCAATTTCCTTCAACAGTGAAACACTTCCACTTTGGCCTACCCATCAGCCTTTCAAGTTTCTTTGCTGCTGGTTCACCCTCAACAACAAATACATTAAACAATCTCAACTAATTATTTCTGAATCTTCTCAGTTAGTTAGAATTGCTAGTACCAAACAAATAACAGATACCCAAGCTTGTTATATTATTAATACAGTTATTATTCTTACTATAGAATATAGACTTCATAATATTGTCTTAAATCAATCAACTTGTGACAAAATCTTTAAACAACATATTAACCTTGTTAAACACAAGGCAAAACTCTGTCACACTATTCCTACTAGTATTCTTTTTCACCCATATATTTACAATATCAAAAACACTTGGAATATTCAACTTCAACATCACATTCCCAACTTTATCAAATGTCTTAACAATACTTCCCTTCTCGGAATTTCTACTCAAATTAGAGTTCAACAACTTCAAAATAACCTCTGGTCTTCGACTAGTATTTTATCTCATCCCAACACCCTAATCGATGGTCCCAATTAACATACTACCAATTTTAAAATTATACAACTTCTTAAATACTTAAACTGAACAGTAAATCCAAACCTTAATACACCTATACCCTCAATTATTCAAGAAGGATCAGTTACTCTTGAATCAATTCTGTCACTACATTCCCAATATCCTACTTTCAAAAAACAACTACGCCATCACCACATTTTATTTCTTGACTAAATTACAACTTCTGATAACTCTTCTTTCTTGATTGGAAACACATCTTACCAAGACTTAATAAACTCCCTAAGGGAAAAATTTCTTTATAGTTCAAATTTCTTGAAAACTCTATTATTAACTCTTTACATGACCATATTATTACTACCCAACTCAACCTATCACCTACAAACTACTATAGCTACAACACTAGTCACTTTCACAAATATTCCAAACCCTGGCTTATTACTCTATTCAATAACCAAATTATTATTGTCAAAGCTTGTCGTCAATCTACTAACTCTGAATACATATTTATCAACCACTGGCTCAGTAATATCACACCTTCCTACTTATTATTATATCCTGTTCCTAACATAACTTCAACACCATGCTCCAACTGCTTTTTCCACTCCAATCTTATTAACAATAAGTGTACCATCTTAATTCCAACTAGTCAAGCTACTAAATTTTTAGGTAGACTTGATTCTAACAAATCTACCAACTTCAATGCAAACCCACTTGATCTCATACACTCAATAAAATTCAAAAACACTACCCAGATTCCTTCACCACCAAATCTCACAATCCAAGCCTCCTCTATATTTACTAATAGCCCTGCTCTCAATTCTTTCTAACTGATTGCAAATCACAATTTGTACTCTACTAATCTTACTTTCTACACAGATGGGTTTGTTATTAGTACTAATAATCTTTAATGCTCTATGGGCATTGGATGGTTACAGATCAATAACAATAATATTCTTCAAACATTCCACACTCAAATTTCATTATAGCCATGTTTATTTAAAGCTGAATTATTCACAATACTATCTGCTATATGCACTGCACCCAGAAACTGTGATATTCACATCTTTAGAAACTCTCATTCTGTAATCTCCAAGTACAACAGCCTAACTTAGCAAACAACTAATATTAAGCCTTAAAACACTCCATACTGGTCTATATAGAATACACTCCTCAATTTTATTAAATCCTATAACTTAAAAATTACTTTTCACAAAGTTAAAGCACACCAGAATGACATATTTAACAATAAAGCAGATCAACTAGCTCATGACCACTTCAATATACCACATCTTACATTCAAGCCTAGCAACATTTAAAATCTCTCATATATTCTTTTTGTAGACAATTACCCTCTTGAACTTTCTAGTCGTTGTAGCATTTGAACAATATGCTATGCAAAAATCTTTGCTACCTGGTCTTCCCAAAACCGTTTCCAACCATGGATACAAATCTCCTAGTAAATCAACTGGGATGCAACTTGGCTCTATCTTAGCAACAACCAAAAGGTTTCTAACTTTGCCCACAGTTTTCAATCTTCTACACTCAAAATATTTAGAATTAAGTTACTTACTGACAAACTTTCTGTCCCTTATATTTTACATAAAAGAAACTATTCTTTTCCTAATACTTGTCACAACTATCAACAAACTAGCACTACATTACACTGGACAGTTTGTCCTTCTCCAAACCCTCTATATCATCTTATCCAAAATTCTATACAAATAATTCTAACTTCTTATAAACTTCAAGTCTCTCTAGTTCAAATTCGTCAATTGCATAACCAAATCAGGAAAAACTACTTGCAAATTATGAGTCTGTTATTTAATTCAGAAAAGGATA
>CAJVPY010002040.1:0-17312 GCA_910591965.1 Dentiscutata erythropus | reverse complement strand
ACATGTGTGGGACATGTACTGCTCTGTTAGATTTACCTCGAGGATAGATTAGCTAGAAATAGTTGGTAAGTCCTAAGACAGTCGGTGTATCCTTTGAAAGGGTGATTCAAAATCTACATACGAATAGTGAGGTATCCCGGGGTTAGATAGTTAAATGATGGAAAATTAAAACCAGATGGTTTAAATGGGTATCCCCCTAGTTGGGATGCAGGTACGGCAGATAGTATAGAACCTTCGGGTAGATTACTTAAATTAGGCATTCAAAAGGTGTACGTGTGGCTTGATGTACTATTGTTGTAACTAAATATTATTTCAAATCTTAATAAAAGCTTTCAGTTCAAAGAGGTCTTCTTAACTGATAAAAAAAAAAAAAAAAGTTATATATAAGCTCCAACAAAACTATCAAAGAGCTAAACATATTAACAAATCTAAATAATTACTATTAAAAATTTTTAAAAAAATAACTTTTAACTTATTAGTTTGTTTTGGATAATTTTATAGTCAAAATGATTGTTTTAGTGAAATAATTCCAAAGAGCCCAAAATTATTAAAATTTAATTACTAAATTCTGAAAAAATTGCTATTTTGTTTTTATCAGATAAAATAGAATAAGTTAAACTTATTTTATTTTACTTGATATAAACAAAATATTAAAATTGTTGTAAAACAAGTTTTTGTAGATTAGCATAGCATAGCACATAATTTATAATTTATATTTTATATTATCTAGCTTTATATTATTAAGTTGTATTTTATATTAGATATTTATTATTTATTATATATATTATTGGTATAAGTATTAACAAAGACTTTATTAGGTAAAAATTATTAGATTTAGATATTGTAATCAATTAAATAGTCAACTCTCTCTAATAATCACTTGTATCAAAATTTTAACTAATAAAAAACAAAACTTTTGTTGAAGAGATGTGGTTTTATGGTGTGGTTTGTCTAGAGATCAACTTTGGTTATTGAAGACTCCTTTAAAAGAATGTTTGGCATGCAAGCCAAGAGCATTATTATACAAGATAACTGGCAGGTAGTGCCTTTGTATAAAAAATCTTGGTGAAGAAAGAAAGTCTCAAAGTAGGCTTCTACTTTGTCAACAAAGTTTCAAGGTTATTATTTCGAAGAAGAATACAAAGAAAATAACAGAAGTTTTGAATTTTAATATACTCTTTAGAAGTTTTAAAAGTACCTACAATCAAAAACTTTTTACTATATTTTCACTTTTTTAAAATTTTTTAGAAATTTTAGCCAAAAAGTAAAAAACTAACATACCCTCTCCAAAAGATCGGCAGTATTTACTTCTTCTAAATTAGAACATGTCTACTGAAATAAAATTTTTTATAAGCTTATTTAGATTATGCTTTGCCAAATAAACAATGATAGTGTATTAGAGGTCAGAAAGATCACATGTAAAAAATTTTTAATGTTAGATGTTTTCTTTATTTTCTTTTTCACTTTTTTCATTATATATAATATTATATAATTTATATAGCAAAAATAGTGCTATCATAGCCATCTTTTTTTTAGCTTTTTATTTTTTTTTTATTTTTTTTTTTTTTTTGTTTTTGTTTAGTTTAGTATTTCTTTTTTTTTCTGTTGTTCTTTGGTAGAATTTTTCTATCTAGAAGGCTAGGAGAAAAAGATTGGGAAAGAAGGTAGTTATAACAGGCTGGTGAACTAGAGTAGATCAGCTTGATATAGGTTAAACCAAACTGGGAAGACTAAAATTATTTTTGGCAAGTCACACACAGGTGTATGAGTATTTAGATACTTTATATAGATAACTGGTAAGCTATATATTTGTATATTTAGATATATTCTTTTTTCTTCAGATTAAATTAATGATTAATAAAGTATGGGCATGTGATATAATCATTTAAAAAAAAAAATTATTAGATTTAAAGCCATTGTGGCACATACTGTAGCTAAGATAAACAAGGTAATATCAAAGATTATACATATCTCTCAACTTCTTTAACATATTCTTCAACTTCTTTAACATAACTCTTAACTTTCTTAACTTCTTCTAGTCTCTCAACACAGCTTTCAACTTTTTTAATATAGCTCTCAACTTCTTTGAGCACATGTTACAATACCTTTTAATCTCTCTACTATCTTGGCTTGGCATATAAAAAATATATAAAGAGTGTATTTGCTTCTGCTTAGTTTAAAGTTCTTACCTCTCTTCTAGAATTTATAGTAGATATCTTTTTTATTTCTCTCTTGTAAAGTGTAATATTTTCTTTCTAATATAATTTTTACAGATAAGGCTTATTATTATCTTTTATTTTAATAAAGTTATATATTGTTACTATTTCAAATCATTTGCTTTTTGCTAGTAAAGAATGCAACTTTTTCACTTCCTACTCTGTGTATATTTATCAAGTATATCACTACACCAGATAACTTTGTTACTATACTATATTGGTATTAAGAAGGCTATAGTATTGTAACAGGATTTAGTAATTAGATTTTGATAATTTTGGGCTTTTTAGAATTGTTTTACTAAAATGATTATTTTTATAATAAAATTATCTAAAACAAACTAGTTGATTAAAAGTTATTTTTACTAAATATTTTAAAGTTTTTAATAATAATTACATAAATTTGCTAATATGATATATATATATATAATTTATATTAAAAAACTAACAAATAAGAGATATGATAACTTAGTATAGTAGTCTAGTTTTTATTATCTTCAAGCAGCAAGTTTAAAGTTCAAATTCTATAAATAATAATTTTAAAAAATAGGCCTATAATATAGTTAATAACTATTAATAATTAGTTAAATTTAAAAATCTGTACTCTTATAATACTATTTAGAATAAGAGCTTTGATATAAAAATAAATTCAGAATATCAGAATAACTAGAAACCTATTTGGAAAGTTCTAAATTAGAAGTCTTTAATAGTATTACAAAGAAGCAAAATTAAAACCAAAAACTAAAATTGAAGAACTGTACAATCAAATTTTTAAATAAGAAAATATACTAGACTAATTATTAGATTTATCATATTTGAAGAAAAAAACATATACTCTAAAAGTATATATTAAAAGAAGGAAGACTATAATATATCTAAAGCCTAGACAGACTAGCTCTTCTGAGTTATTAGCTAGAAGTAAAAAAAGAAACTAGTAAAGAATTTAGAAAAAAAGATAAATTCAAATATGAGTACTAGGATTGTTGTAAATTTTACAAGAACAAGAAGTAAGTTATAGACAACTAATTAAAAAAGTTGTAGTTTGAGATATAGATCAAATTATAGCAGTATTCTAAAAGGTGGTTTGAAATACAAGTTTGGTAATAGTAGCACAACAAGTACTAGTTAAAAAAAATTATTAAATATATAAATAAATATATATATAAAACTTAGACTGCTCTGTTAAATTTATCTTAAGAATAGTAAAATATTCTAAAGTAGAGTGCTAAATATAGTAATATTACAAAATCTATGATTAGAAAGTTGGTATATTAATTAGTTATAACTAAAAAGTTTAAATAAATAACTCTAGTTTAGGTTGCAGATACAGGCATCTAGTATAAATAGTAACAAAAGTATAGTGGCTAGTTATACTTTCATTATCCCTTAAACCATCTGGATAAGTAGGCAAATTTGCTTGCTAAAATAATTAGATGAAGTAGAATATAAAAAAAAAAATTTTTTTTATGAAGATCTTTATTCCAACTAGCTATGATAACTCCTGAAGCTTAAACCACATGTTACACTCAATAGTCACAGTGTGACATATCCAAAATAGTTCAAACAAAGAGCATAAGTTTACAAAATAGCTGTAAAATATGCCATTTTACTCAAACTTTTAAGTTATATTATCTTCCTCATATTGCTCCAAAAATCAACTCTGTGAAGTTGGTCGTGAAGAATCTTTGACCAACTTTAATATTATATTATAAAAGGTATCAATATGTAATGATCGTAAAGATCTTTCATGATTGTCACGTGATGGTATCCTTTTTACTATTAAAATTGATCATAAAGACTATATTATGAACAAGTATACTTAGTTGATTTTTGGACCAGCATTAAGGAAGTTTCTCAAAATAAGAATTACACGACATCTAGCATGTGGCGCACTTCCATTCTAGCTTAGGAAATATGAAGGTGCGTCTTAATAAAATTTGGGGCAATTGTACAAAAATTGGCCAAAAAAAATTTAAGCAGGCAAATTTCCCTGCTTGATGGTTTAAGGAATAATTGTAATATAACATTTATCTAATAAAATATCCCCAAGCCAAAGAGATTTTTTTTTAAAAAAAAAACTAACAAATAAAACTTATACTTTTTTAAAAAAATTTTTTATATTTTTTTTTATATTTTTTATATATAGTCAGACCTCTCTAAATGCATCCCTCCTAAATGCATAATCTCTCTAAATATATATTAATCTGGCCCATTAATGGGCTTAATAGATAAATGCATATTTTTTTATTCTGCAAATGCATTCTATTTTCCTTGCCCACCTATATAAATCCCTCCATAAATGCATATCACATGATTATTAGCCAATCAAAACAAGATTATATAATCACATACAAGATAATTTTAATATATAACTTATATAGTATATAGGCAGCTATCAATAGAAATCAAGCAAATTTACATTTAAAAAAAATTCAATGCCTTAACTTTCACAGCTCATATCTTGATGAATTTTAAAGCTATCTTGATGGTTTAATATTCAAAAGAAAGCTTAGATCATAAGCTTTCTTTCGAATATAAAACTATCAAGATAGCTTTAAAATTCATCGAGATATGAGCTATGAAAGCTAAGGCATTGATTTTTTTTTAAATAAAAATTTGCTTAATTTCTATTGACAATTGCTCATATGCTATAATTCTATTAGTGTTCTCTAAATGCAACCCTCTCTAAATGCATACCTCAGAGCTGGCCCCAATGATATGCACTTAGAGAGGTCTGACTGTATATGTTTTTTTTTACTCTTTTTTAGAAGAAAAAAAAAAATTAAAAATTAAGCATAAAAAGAAATAAAAAATAAAATTTATAAGCTTTCTACAATAATATACTGTATATTTACTAATTTTATTATAAAAATAAAAAAGAATTGCTTTGAACGTTTTTATTATATTTTTAATTCTTAAACTATAAATTTTTAATAATAAATTAATTTAAAAGTTTTAAAAATTTAACATATGTATATAAATATATTAAACAAAAATTTATACCTTTCAAACTATCGAATTTTGACAAAAAATCCATTTTGGTGGTTTGTAATGATAACATGTGACTGCGCTCGAGCCTTCCGTAAGTTGTACAAAGCATAGAAAATAGGTGTTGTGAAACTGCGGCCGTTATATATAAATCGAATCTGCATTGCCTCCTCCATGGATGTTCGATAAATTTCACTTTAAAAAAATTATACATATACAAATATATACACATTTTGGTGATCGATAATAATACATTGTTTTATTGTTTTGATTATCATTATAACTTGCGCATTGTTATAAAACATGGTCTGCCCATTTTCTGCTGCGATCGATCTAAATTGAAAATTAAATTATTTGTTATCAACTGTTTATGTCGTAAATTTTATTTATTGCCTTTGCAGCTCCGATGTTAATTTTATAAATCACAAACCCTTATACTGTCACCTAAAACTTAACGCTTAATCACCCATTAGTAGATTGTGTAATCGCAAATGTCGCAATTTTTTCAATTTATCCATAAAAAAGCCTACTTGTACGCGCTATTCCTTTTTGGTAAGATGCGGTCACACCGTGGTATTACCGTATGGTAACCTACAATTGATACCCATATCCGTCCAAATCGACAGAAAAAATGGGTCGTGTAAGGAAAGACAGTGTTCATGACTCTTCTTTTGCGAACAACAAACCCGCAAAATTGTCGACAAAGAAACTAACAACTAATAACCTTTGTACGAAATGTAAAAAAGAAGAAAGTGAGTTCTAAAATACTTTTACATGTTTGCAAGTTGGCGTTGTTCTTTATACTTTAGGTAGACGGTTGTTAATTCACTTTCTAGGAAGACAAAATGACCTTTGCACAATTTGCATAACCTGCTTTCGTTCTCACTTCCTGAACTCCAAAGAACTTTCTAACATTCAAATAACTACGTTGTTTCTCATTTCATACAGGCGTTGATGGACGGTGGATACAATGCGACAGTTGCTCAAAGTGGTACCATACAGCATGTGTTAGAATTCAACTAGACGATAATGGCGAATTTTCTGAAGACTATTACTGTATACAATGTAGAGAATTAGACATATTAGAGCATTCGTCTAGGTGAATAATGGCTATAATTTTTTTTGTTGATATGTTTAATGTCTTTTTTCTTTTTTTTTTTCTGGCTAAGTTGTTTAACGAGTTGACGTCACATGGCTCAATTAGAATAAATTACTTAACTATTCGGTGACAGTCCATTCTAATTCATCAACACATATTTTTTTAACAGCGAAAAAGAATATACGCCGAATAGGAAACTTTCAATTTCTTCTGCGTCGTCTTCACGCAGCAGTGGTTCTACGTCACACAAAAAATTAAAAAGTAATAATGGGACATCACATATACCATCTCCAGAACCATATATTTTGGAGAACGGTGCCAATTCAACGACGGAAGTGGAACATGACAATAATAATCATAGTCCACATGTTATTCAAGGTAAGATGTGAAACTTATAAAGGGTTAACGAGGTATAATTGTAGAATCTTAAAAACACAAATATTGATGGTCAATACAAAACAGGGTTTAAGGACCGGATGCAATATTTGTGTGTATTATCGAAGTTGTAGGTGTTGAATACAACTGATAACGTTGATTGTGAAAAGGTTAGAAATAATAATACCACAGAAAAGGATGTCCGTACACACGAGGATCATTCGATTATTTAGTCCTTGACACAACTTTCTATCCACAATGTTTTTAACATATGTTAATTTTTGATCAATTTTCTCTCATAGGTTCACAAACGCAATCAAAACCAACTTGTAAATTACAAAAGATTACTTCACCAACAAAGCGTTCCAATAGTCACGGTAATAGTGAGGTTGAGCGTCAAGAAACAGTATCAATCACAACTTCTACCGTGAGTGTTTCGGAAACCACGTTATTTCATCCTTATACCTTTCCTAATCCTATTTCATATAACCGAGCACTTCTTCGAGTAGCA
The DNA here is from genome assembly GCA_910591965.1 of Dentiscutata erythropus. NCBI lineage: Eukaryota > Fungi > Glomeromycota > Glomeromycetes > Diversisporales > Gigasporaceae > Dentiscutata > Dentiscutata erythropus. The sequence continues at coordinate 10,126 of CAJVPY010002040.1, read as the reverse complement.
CAAATTCGTGAGTTCATCTTGACTCATTGTCCCGCAGCAACAAGAATGGAAGGCGCCGATGGGGCAGAAAATGGTAACCGGCCTGTATCATTACAGTTAGCTGAGGAGCTATGGAAGAAAATGGAAAAGTTGGAAAGAACACACGATAGACGAAAATATAATAATCAATGATTATATGGATAGGTTGTTTGGGAATGAACTTTTTATTTTATTTTTTTTATCTGGTGTATTTGATCTTAGCATTTAATTCAATGAAAATGAAGATCAAGTTGATATGCTTTTTCTATAGATATTGTGTTCGTTCGGTGTATATAGTTATCGTGTATTTTCTTGAATTTTATAGTATCTTCGTTTTATCTGTCAGCGTTTCTTTGACTTCAGATTTACTATCATTCTGCTTAAAAAAAAAAAAAAAGAAAAAAAGAAAAAAAAAAAGGAAAAGATATAAAATGTGTTATAAGAAACGAACAAAATCTGTAAATTTTAAAAAAAAAATTGTTTAAAATAAAAATAAATGACTTTGTTTAAAAAAAAAAAAATCATACGTACGTACGAAATCTGGCGCGACGGCACTATTAGTGTAACTTTGTTATATGACTTTTAATTGGTTAGTCGTCTCAAAAAATTATAAAATTATGAATATTGCATTCAGCACTGATCGAAATTATGTCAAGTTCAAGACTCTTAAAACCAGAAACGCATCGATATTATCTCATCGATGATAACGAGAATGAGGCAAATGAAAGTGATATTTCAAATCAGCAGGAAGTTTTAATAAATATTCCTCCTCCTAAAGATAACTATCAAATTGTATACCTGATTTTTTTTTTACAAGGCGTGGCAATGCTTCTAGGATGGAATGGTAAATAATTTTAGAAATTTATAGAATAATTTTTATATAAACTTTATACATGACTATTGATACAGTAGTATATTTTCATTCCTTTACATTGCAGTATTTATCACAGCCTCAGTCTTCTTTCATTCGAGATTCCTTGGATCTCCTTATTCCGATAATTTTCAGAATTACTTTTCTATTGTCAATATGGGATCAAATTTATTATTTCTCACCCACGCCTTGCATACACAAACGACGGTTGGTTTTTATTGATATTTAGTAATTTAAATATTTGTTTTTTATCTAATTTTATTACGATCCAGGCGAATATTTCGGCCCGGTTGATCTTCTCTCTTTTTGTCTCTGCTTTCACTTTCTTCGCTGTAACAGTATCCACACAATTCTTAGAACTATTTACACCATCAGGATACTTTTATTTTGCCATCACGTTAGTATTTCTTCTCGGAATGACAACCGCCTATCAACAAAATGCAATATTTGGGATCGTAGCTTTATTTCCTCCAAAATATACTCAAGCCGTAATGAGGTAATGAATATTTTGAATATTTGAAAAGTATTTTATAGATTTACTTATTTTCTCTTTATTTATGCTAACACTTTTCTTGCTTTAAATGAATCGTTATCTGATCAAGTGGTCAAGGTACGTTAGAAGGTTAACATTTTCATGACTTTTTAATTTTCTTGGAGAGTAATTAAATTTTTTTAAAAAACCATGTTTAGGTTTAGCCGGCCTTGCTATATCACTTTCTCAAATTTTTAGCGCACTTGCCGTTGATCAAACATCAAATCGAACGCCAACTGGCGATGATTTAACGCTCAGTACCTTTATTTATTTTCTTTCCGCTTTTGCTGTCATAGTTTTTTCATTAGTTTCGTACTTCATTCTTATTCGTTTACCCCTTTACATATATCACGTCTCACCAGACTTGATTTTTGTGAGTCAAGGTGTAGATAATTCTTTAAGCGAAAGATCTTACAGAAATACATTTAACAAAATTAATAAGCTAATTTTTGCGGTAGCTTTTGTCTTTTGTGTGACCTTGAGTATTTATCCATCTACAACCTCATTCATTAAATCTGTGGCCCCTGATGATAGCAAAAACAAGTTTCAATACGATTATTTATTTATACCATTACATTTCTTGATTTTTAATTTTGGGGATTTTCTGGGCAGATATCTACCATCACAAGAAGAGCTGGTAATAACCGATCAAAATAAAATAGCATTTATGTCGATTTGTCGTGTTATTTTCTTGCCATTGATACTGCTGTGCAATGTGGACTCAGGATTTCACGGGGAGAGAAGTTTACCATTGCTAATAAATAGCGATTTAATATATTTTTTAATTATATTTTTGTTTGCTGTTTCTAATGGTTACGTTGGATCTTTAGCGATGATGGCTGGACCACAAGTGATGGGTGTTGAAAAGGGTCTTGCAGGAACATTTTTATCATATTTCTTGGTAGTCGGATTGACCGTTGGTTCAATCTTTTCTTTTCCATTACGAGCTATCAGTTGGACTTGATTCTTCAATTCGCAAATAATGGAGATCTTCGAAGCTATCATTTTTTTGGAATTAAAATTCGGCAATATTAGCATTGATATAATTATTATTCTTATTAATATCATAATTTGGACTTAATAAGGTTATAACCATTTTTAATATTTTTGTTCGAACTTTTTTATTTATTTATTTTTAAAAAAAGAACTTTTGTAATTAATAAATACGTTTAATTTTATCAAATAAATTGAATTTTAACTATCCACTGCATTGCCATAAAAATTTTAATCTTGACAAATAAGTTGAATTTGTATTAATATAAATTTTATTATCAATTTTTGTTACGAAAATACAAATACATTGTTTAAATCAAATTTATAGAGAACATCAATACGAAGTTCACATTAAAAGCTAGCCTGTAAGTCGATAATTATGATCTTCTGTCTTCTGTGATAGTTGTTTGATGAGGGAAGGCATTAGGTATACTAGCATCAACCTCGGCTCCATTCTCCAGTAGCAATTGAACCATTTCAGTAAAACTCTTTTCTATGGCATTCTTTAAAATTGATTTCACTGGTTTAGCACCATGTTTTAACAATAATTTGACCATTTCAATGTTATTCTGTCTAACGCTCACTGCCAACGCCATATTATCTTGAATGTCGACTTTAGCACCAGCCTCTATCAATAATTTTACCATTTCAATCCTACCTAAGCGAGCAGATTGTATAATTGGGTATCCGTTTGATTCGTTTGGTGAAGCACGACGTTCAAGAAGTAAAATTTTAGCTAGATTATAAATTCGACCCGTTGGATCCGGTTCTTTGAAAAACCATTGGGGAATTGGTCTATTTTCATAAGGGATAAACCCTTGACCATTAAGTCTAGAATATATTAGATCCAATTGATTTAGAACGTCTTTATTAAAGAATTTCCATTTTAACCCTCGAGATAATGCTCGTTCACAATCGTTATTATATCTTTTCATTAACCATTGAGTTTTTACACTTGTTTGTGAGGTAGCAACATGGTGAAATGTGCGTGATACAAGAGCAAGATCCGGATTTTTTGCAAGAACAAAAATATACTGTAAAACTTCAAAGGGGAGTCTTTCAATGCTTTCCTCGAAAACACAAGACATCCCCTTCACAATAATTTTTTAGAATGTTTGATAATTATGTGAAGAAAGGTGAAAATGTAAAGAAATTTATGTCAAATTTTATTTCGGAGTTCCTTTTTTTTTTTTAATCCCTGATTTAGAATTGATTATCTAATACACCCATTTAAATAGTTTATATTTATTACAAATTTTCAATGAGGGAATGATCCTCTTGTTACTATATGTAAGACAATCGACTTCACTCAATATTTCTTTAAAGAACCTATCACCTATGAGAATCAAGTTTTTTAGCATTCATTTTTCCCACTTAAGTAAGTTGTACTATATAGATAACGCAGCCAAAATGAGTATCAGGTGATCAAATGACAGCTTAAAAAAGGAAATATAAATAATAAAAAGATACACTACATACATACATATATTTTATTATTACGTATACGTATACGTGTACTGTATTATGATTTCATCCACACCCGAAATAAATGAAGATTTTTTTTACATATACATATATAAATATATGGTGCTTTTTTTAAACGAATTAGTAAAATTATTATAGTTATTATACTAATTTACTTATTAAAGATTCATAAATGTGTTGAACAAACAAACGATTATACGACTCAAACGTATCTAAATGAGCTAAAAGCGAAGATCACAAATAAAAAAAAAACATATACATCTTCCTTGAGCATGGCAGGCGGGAAATTACTGATCACTTTTTAAAGATCATTATCCTAAGGCTCTGCTAGTCGTTTCTGAATTTAAACGACCTGGACAATATCAATGTTTAATATTTTAGAACTCTACTAGGTTACAGTATATAAAACTAAGATATCCTTAAGCTGGAATCTGATTAGACAAAGATATCTTTGTTTCAATTTGACCGATTAAAATCTCTACAATTTTCGTTTAGATTTTAAACATTTTTATTCATAATAAAGATCAGACTGATTGCATTTACAAATAGAAAAGAGGTAGGCAAAAACCACCCTGGCGTATGACTGTGCAAATTCACGAAATTCGCTGATTGGTTACGTAGTATTAGACTACTATTAGACTGTTAGAGCGACAGAAATATTATTACGATAAATTTCGTTTGCACTCTGATTGGTCAAGTTAAAGCTTTAAAATCACATGAATTTTTGATGTCCTGGTTCCTGCATTCTATTGGTCTATTGTGGTTCTACAAAGCACATGATTTTTAAAAAATTTTGCCGGTCAGTGCACAATTTCCGGGTGATATAATCTGCCTTTTTCCGGTTTCTACAGCCAGAAGTAGTATAATTAAACGATTGAATTTATTATCATTACATAAAAGAACGGAGATTTTCCGACTGTTGAAAAACTGGGCCGGAAATGAACACATAAAAATTAGCCGAATGATTTTTCGGCCGATTCGGATTAAGTTTGTGATTTCAGTATGATCAGTATAAGAACCCGACATATAGAAGATATGCTAACATCTAAGTGTTTGACAATTTTCGAAATAATAAGCGTTCTAACTTTTTCAATTATGTGCCAGTGAATATACTTTGAAAGTATCATATTTCTGTATTCAAAGAATTATACGTATGTAGTCTTATAATATTTATATTAATCACCTGATCTTAAATCAATTTACAGTATAAACCAGCACCTTTTTATATATTCACAAAAAAATGTTAAAAGGTTTTTAAAAACTTTTTTTATCCAATTTGAAGTTTAAAGTCTAAGCTACAATTCGGCTAGAAAAGATTTTATTTTACTTAACAGCTTAAAGTTTATACACTCGACTCTGAATATACCGAACCTGCCTATACCGAAATCGGGATAAGATCAGACTCCGAACTCAAATAGTAAATTCTTATATATCGCATCCCTTCATCAGCCCAGGACTATATAAATATGTATATATAATTCGATATAACGAACTATCATATGACTTTGCACAATACAAATTTTTGTAAAATTCCGAGTTTTTCCGAAACAACCCCGTTTATAAGCAATTTTATTGGTTAGCTCTATATACCGAACTGTTCGGTATATAGAGAGTATATAAGTTATATAACGAATTTACTCTATACCGAACAATATCTTCCAGAACATTCGGTATATTAAGAGTCGACTGTATATAAAAAAAGAAATATATACACAGTATAATCTTTAGCCAATCACAATTTTATTATATAATTGATTACATAATTTTAAAATCTGGCCACTTTTTAATAAAAAAGATGTTGATTTATGCTGTCCTGCATTGTATTATGCCGAAATCACAAAAACTTAATCGAACGCCAAAAAATTATTCGTATCAGGCGTTTCAGGAATTATGAAAACAGCTGAAAACGGAATCTCCGACATTTTACAATACTGCAATAGGCTGATCGTGATAATGCATTTGATTGGTCATCTGCACAGAATCGTCCAGAGCTAACGTTCTGGAAAGTCGTTGTTATACTTTGTGACCGTGATACGTAGCACAAAAAATCTTAATATGGAAAGACAGTTTCTTATAAATTTTTTGAATTTTACATAAGTTATATTCAAAATCAAAGTCACAATTTTCTTTATACCAGATAATAGAGTAGCGTAGTGCAACTTTATTACTTTAGTTGATTACTTGTCTCTTCTTCTGAAGTAAAAAGAGGTGGTTTACCATATCTTTTGATTGCAATAACTGCAGCTGTTGATAATATTATAATTCCAGCAATCCCACCAAATATGCCTCCAATGATTGCCCCAATGTTAACAGGTAATGAATCATGCGGAACATTGGATGTTGGTGATATCATGGATGTAGTGGTATGAATTAATTGGAGCTGTTTGGTAGGATCGTATGATGTAGACCATGTATTATTTTTTTGACTTACATCAAGAAGAGAAACGTTATTTGTGACATTGCCATTTATATCTAAAGAATGAAAGTTAGCTATATGAAAAATACTGATTAATAAATCATAACATTATAACATGTACTTACCTTCACCTCCAAATGCAATTATAATATAAGCACCAATTAGTATCGAAGTAAACCGGGTTATTTGATATGGAAGTTTATTGTTAATTGAAATTGTAGGATATGACCACACGAAATTCAAGGTATCGAGTGCAATAAATGAAGGATCAGGATATCCATAGAGTATTAAAATTTGATTATACTGAGCTAAATATATTAACGATGAAAAGGAGATATCATCACCATAATTGAAAAATACAACAATCATAACGTGAAGCTAATGCTACTTACGTATGTAGACTGATCCATGGTTGCTGCGTGAATAAGGAATGTTCCCTGATGTAGTCTAAATAAATTATCAAGTGATAAATGCTATGTAAATAACGTTAGTTCATTTCTAGTATACGAATTTAGACTTGAAAATGAGTGACGTGCGTATGTAATTAAAAGCACGTGTACGATTAGTTTTCTAATCGTTTCGATGATACATTGATATTATGCGATTTGTTTTGGTGCAATTCTTGACAAACTATAGACATCAAATCACATAATTACTAATTATTATATATAATTTTTGTGAAATCGACAATTCTCAACGAACCTAAACCACAGCAAATCGCAGTAAATCACATAAATTCCGTGTTCCTGGCATATCGATACATTGGTTTTGTAATTATCGATATTAATTGCATAAATTTTGCAATTAGAAAATCTGCACTCAATTACAAGTTTTGGAAATAACTTACAACATAACTCCAATTGTTATTATGTATATCATACATCGGTAGCTATAGAATTTGGTCATGCGGGATGCAGGTATTTAAAAATGACGTTTTTAAACTCTCGCATTAAACAATATCATAACTTGCCGTACAAATCTAAACGGTGGTACACTTTACCTATAAAGTTAATTATTATTAAGATGGAGTTTATGCTGAACTGAAGAAATTGATCGAATACTATAATATTAAAACCTTATCCATTAAAATATAGGAGAGATTGTCAAAAGTTAATGCATGTAATCTACCCCCTATATACAATATAGAAGTATTGTTTAAGAGCGTAGCACTATAGCCAATAAGACCAATAAGTGACATAAATCCGGGATAATATGTCGACCATATCAAATTTGATGTATCTAATTTAATCATACTAAATAAGTCATCATATCCACCATAGATATATATTTCATTTCCCGAAGCAATACATGTTGCGAATTTTCGTTCTACTGCGGTAAAATTTCCTGAAGTTTTTGGTGTGATCCATTGCTGTGTTCTAGTATCAAATATGGAAGTGAAATTATCACCTACTGCGATGTTACCGCCACTAAAATAGAAATTTTGATCTTTATTTATTTCACTAATACAAGCTGTTGAGGCAGTTCTCATTATTCGGCCTGAAATTGAGGAAAGGTCAGTCCAAGGCATTGATGCTACATTATTTGTCGTGAAAGGTCTTGAAACGTCAAGATAGAAAAAATCAGAAACAAAGCTGCCATCCCACCCGCCATTGAAGTAAATTATATTATTAATGAGGATTGCAGCTTGTTCTGCTCTCGGAGGAGGAGTAAATGCGTTTACATCATTGATGTGGATAAAAATACCAAGGTGAATAATCAATATCAAAATAGATTTCATAATCCCGTTTTACTAAAGAAAAAAGGGCAGTTCGAATAACGTAAATAACGTAATTTATATATGAAAAAAAAAAGGATTCAAATATATTTATGTTATTGCCTGTGCTACACTTTATTTTCTCTCAATCTTTGTTCTATATGTGCGTGTCACATTTTGCATACTAATATGGATTTTGTGTTGGAGCTGGCCAAAAATTCGGATCCTATAAAATTGGATATATTCGATCAAATCCAAAAACCCATGAATAATACATATTTTTAGCTTACAACTTGCTAAAAACATCAAAATTGTAAACATGAACTTAATATAAAAAGGGCCAAACTGTTTTCGAACCTTTTTTAAATCTCGATTTATTAGTTACTATATGTTCTTTTTTTTTTAAAAAAAAAAAGGCTTAAGTTCTTTTAATATTATTACTTATTGCTTATTATTATTGTTGTATTATTTGATATACTGTATATAGTATCTATATCCTTTGATATTATTATTTGTAATAAGATACTTAAAATCTAACTATAAACTGGTGGTGGTTAGACGGTTTAAAATTGAATATTCATTTGTTCAATCTTTTTAATATCCGAATATTTATCAGCAAATTTCAAATGAATATCGAATACTCACTGAATATTCATTGAATATGAAATAGAGTTGTTAATTCGGAACGATAATGAATTAAGACAATGTATTAAGTTGAATAATTGAGGGTTTAAATACACAAGCTAACAAATGAATTTTATACTTAAAAGCTATATTAAAATAAATAAATCGATAGAGAAACTTCTAGCTAATAAGGATTTATCTTGTTCATCTACTTTGGGCTCATGATTATTATATTGCTAACCAATCAGCATGTAAGATTGAGCATGACATATGACACCAATCTTGCATTTAATTGGTCGATTAGATAATATATATTCAATGAATATTCAATAAATATTCATGAATTATTTGGTGAAAAATTTTTATATTCAATGAATATTCAATTCAGTGAAACAATTATATACAAGTCAAACTCATTATAGTGAAGTCATCGGGCTGAGGAAAAAATTCTTCACTATAGCTTATATCGAGAGAATACTATATGTACTTCACTATATCGAACTGAAATTTAATAATTCTGGAATTCAAAATTCTTCACTATATTGAATCTTCACTATAACGAGTTTGACTTGTATTCGGATATTCGAATATACTATTCATCGGATCAGACCTCTAGTGGTGATTTATCACTGGAATGCTATATCTTAAAAACTTCTAATTCATGCCGGAAATACTAAGCAAAAATGTTCAGAACCCCAAACCTAACTCTACATGAAGTTTAAACTATCCCAAACTGCACCTAACCCTAAAATAAGAGTCGGTGATGATCACCACCGGTCATTTTTGTTTTAATAATTCTGTAGTACAACTATAAAAAACTATACCTAAAATCCTATTCAACTATATTTTTTAAACCATTCTCAAATTTACAAGATACTTTTAATGCTAAAAAATAAACAAGATTATTTCTAGAAATAAAAACCTAGCTTCTTTGCACTAAATAAAGGTCGGGAAGTATATTTTTGACGCAAATTTTCGTATGAAATTTTGGATGCATCGATCAATCAACTATCGATATAAAAGACACCCTTACATCGGATTCACTGGTGTAACGGATCAAACTTGAAGTACCGAATTTTTAATAGACAATTTAAATTACGTATAACGGAATCTTTACTAGCCAAATTTATAATGAATTTAATATAATGCATCGGCTGGCAACCAATCAGAGCACAGTTCTATGACTGCGATTTACTAATGGACTATAAAAAAGTCTGGCCTGAATACAGGAATAGGTAACGCACCTAGTATCACCACCAAAATTATGTACGTAATCGGTTGTTAAATTTCAATCCAAGCATAGTAATAACAAAATTATGATATTTTCGAATTTATTATTATTATTAAAAATTATTTCAATTTAAATATTCAAATGCATTTACATTTAATTCAAAAATTTTTTTTAATGCACGTATAAACTTTAAACGCTACCAGTAAAATATGGGTTTGTTACGACCGCTCCAAGTTTTTTTG
>CAJVPY010002039.1:0-17315 GCA_910591965.1 Dentiscutata erythropus | reverse complement strand
AAGGCTGTCGGCAAGTAGCGTATGAGAACTACTTCTAAACGACAGTTGCCGTCCCTGCAGTGAGTGATAAACTCTAAGCCTATCAGCAGGTAGCGTATGAGAACTACCTCTAAACAATAGGTACTGGCTTATGGTTTCATTCATTTCACCAAGTGTATTGTATATTGGGTTTCTTGTTTTCCGAGTTGGATTCTTCCCAAAAATTTCGGTATGAGGGATCGTCGGCGAGAGTTTGGTTGAATACAATGCAAATTTATTTGACTATAGTAAATTTATATAGTAATCTGAGTTATATTTTGCTATGATTATTCTTTAGATAACTGGTGGATCATCAATTAATATTATATATTTCTATTTTTTAAAAATATATTAAGTAAACAAATTTAAGTAAAAATGCTTAGGACTCTTAAAAACCTTATAAAAATACTAGTCATTAACTCTTTTCAATGATTACTCATACCAAAATTTCCTATCAAAGAAAAACATAACTTTTGTTGGAGAGTCATAGTCTATGAAGTGGTTTGTCTAGAGGTTAATGTTTTGTTTTCGCAAAACTTCTCTAAAGATATTCAATATGCAAACCAAGAGTATTATTATACAAGATAACTGGCAGATGGTACCCTTGTATAAAAATTCTTGATAAAGGGACAAAGTCTTTTTCATTGATGAAGCTCTCTAGGCTGTTAACAAAAAACACAGAGGAAACAACAATAGTTGTGTATTCCAATACACTCCTTTGAAATTTTAAAAGTACTTGACTTCAAAAATCTCTTTTCACATTCTTGCTGAATTTTTTGGTATTTCTTTTAAAATTTTTTCCAAAAAGTAAGAATTTCGGCATACCTTCTATGAAAGATTGATATTGTTTATATAGCCAAATTGGAAATGGCGAGTTATGAGAAAGTCATGCTACTACACGTGACTAACAATGATAACATGTAACATAATGGATCATAGAGTAAACAAAAATTTTGTATTCTTCATACTATTAAACTATTTTAATATAGAGGTAAAGCAAAGGTGAAAATTGTTTTATGGAGTATTAAATAATTTTTAAGTCGGGCATAGGAGAATTTGTGCTCATTTATAGTTTTGCTTTTTTCTTTTATCTTTTCTTTTTTTGTATCTTTTTTTTACTTTCTTTTTTGTTTATATTTGGTTATTTGTTTAGGTTCTGTAGTTTTTCCTCTTTTTTTTCTCTATCCTTTTTTTAGTTTAGTTTTTTTATACTTGTCATTCTTTAGACAAGGATTATAGAATCCTCTTGCTTGAATATTAAGAAGAGAAGGGTCTTAAAGAAATTAGTAGCTATGACATGCCGTAGATGCTGTTCATTGATATACTTATTTACTTCAAGTGCAGGAGTGATAAGTAAGAAGATAAAATCTACTATAGCAGGTCGAATATAGGTACACATCTGATGCAACTAGATTAGTCAAAACTTGTAACTTAGGTGACCAGAACAATTGTTTTGGTAAAGATAGTAAACTAGAGTAGTTTGTTTATTTTATGTCTAATAAAGTTTTGGCATGGCTACCAAATTTTTTTTTTTAAAAAAAAAAAAAACCTTACAAAAACTAAAATTAGGTCTTATATTCATTGTTGTATATAGAATGTGTATATACTATATTTAATATCTAATATTTAAAATTGTTTAAAATTATTCAAGCCTATATCCCAAGTTTAAATAATTAATAAAGTAAATTAAAAAAATATATAATTATATATTTTTTTAAATACTAAATTTATTTATAAAAAAATTAAAATAGATTATCTTAATAAAATTTTAGGTAATTTTAATTTAGAAAAATGTTTAAAATTGTTTAAAATTACAACACTGTTTATATCTAATAATATTATATTAGAAGTGTAGCGACTTAGTGTAGTGGTCTAGTTGTCACTCTCTCCAAGTGGCAGGTCTAGAGTTCAAATCCCATGAACAATGATATTTGAAAAATAGGCTTGTGTTCAGTTAACGGCTATGCATATCAGTTGGATTTAATCTGTAACTTCAGTTACACCATCTAGTAATGGGAGCAATGGCACAATAAATCTGAGGAACCGGCATAACCGAAAACCTATTTGGGAAGTCCCAAGTTAGGAGTAACAATGATCTTCAATGGTATTACAAGAGGGCTGAATTTGAACTGGGGCTTAAGATCGGAGAACCAAATGATCAGGTCCTAATGGCAGAGAACACACTAGCTGAACCGCTGGGTTCTGTCGTACCAGAGGAAAAGGACATATGCTCCGAAAGTATGTACCAAGGAGAGGTGTCCTTTAGATACCTAAAGCCTGGGTAGACCAACTCTTCCAGGTTGCCAGCTGGAAGTAAGGGAGAGACTGATAAAGAATTCAGGTAAAAAGACGGTTCAAATGTGGGTATCAGGGTTGTTGGGAACCTAATAAGGGCGGAAGTAGGTAATCACAGGGGTTTAATGGTTAGCCCTAACCCCAAGTACATGGGTAGAGCCATGGCGTAAGTTACCAAAGTCTAGATAAAGAACACATGTATGGGACATGTGATATCTAGCAAAATGGAAATATTCAGCCATCCAATGATCTGGAGACACCCAGAGCCAGGGTAAGCAAACTTCACAGGATGTGGCTTGAGATACAGATCAGGTTTCGGCAGCATTTTAAAAGGTAGCTTGAGATACAAACTTGGTGATGGCAGTATAACAGGTACTAGTTAGAAATTTGTAACCAATGATGTACTGAAAATCTTGTAAAAATAATGTATATTTGTGTACATTTCACTATAATGAGTAATAAAGAAGCAGCGTCGTTAAAAAAAAAAAATAATAATAATATTATTATTATATTATATATAAAAAAATTTTTAAAATTGCACTCTAATTTTAAATATATATTAATACCAACAACACTATAGATGCACAATATAATATCTAATTTTTTTATACTAATTTAAATTTTAATAAATCTAATAATTATATTACAATATATATTTTGGTTTATAAAATTAAATTATTAATTTTGTATAAAGCTTTTAAAATTAATATTAATATTAATCTAATTAATTTTTTGAAATTACATACAAAAAAAAAAAAGCATTTAAATAAACCTAATTTTTAACGAAAAATAAACTACATTGCTTATAATGCTATTGGTGCAAATTTATATAATTTATTAAAAGTACTGTTAAGATATTATGTATTACAAATAAGTAAATTTTATTACAAAGAAATTTTCCTTATAATTATACGCACATATGTAAATCATTTATGGGGATAAGATATTATAAACAAACATAAATCGCCTACTCTAGAGCTTTTCGTCAAGATTACTTTTGGTAATACAAGGCTTTTTTAAAAAATTTCCATATTTTTGGAATCTATACGTAAGCAAATTTAACTATGATTGACGGATGGTGTAAGAATAAGCATAATTATAGACATAATTATAGACATAATTATAGTCACTGCTATAGGTGCAGAAATATTTATGTAACTGGTATATCCCATTGTAAAGACGTGTCAACTCGTCTTTACAATGGATATAATCCAGTGACGTAAATATTTCTGCACCTATAGTAACGGCTAATGCTAAATTTAAAAGTTTTTTTTTTTTAGGGTTTGAACTTAATAGGTTTAAATTTATGAATGGAAACCTAAATTCCTGCATTAGCTGCGACAATTATTTAAGTTTAATAAATTTCTGTGAATGCGATAGTATGATGGGCAGCAATTAAAACTTCGTTTAACGTAATCAATTAATATGATGTACGGAAATTTTCGGCAGGATAGTCAATTAATATAAAAATACGAGCATAGCAGACATATAGTTGAAAAAAAAAAAAGTTTCAAACCTTCATAAGCATACTGCAGCAACTGCTTAATCAAATTAATAATGATTATTATAATAACATAAATCACATGTTTACCGATTTATCGTTATTATCTAATCTTGTGTGATAAGATAGATAATGAATTGCATCATGCTCATGCGTAGGAAGTGCGTAATAATTGTGGCTAATATCAGCTAGAATAGATGATACCAGATCTTTTCACGATCAAACATTGTTAATGTGTTAGGCAATTGTTTACACATGTTTACTATGCCATGTGTAGTATCCACGTGAGCACAGTATTAATTAATGAAATGAAGACAATGCAAATATACGTGTATATGCATATATAACGAATTAAATGCATAATTTATTATTGAAAAGGGGCGGATAATCTTTGTTCCAATCTGAAACACTAACTCCACTTCATTCAGAAAAAGATCTGTCTCGACAAAATAACAAGGAATAGAGGCAATCTTATTTTGACATTGCATCTTTCGTTTAATTACATTGCATTAAAATACAAACTTGTGCCACATGTTATTATATTGTTACTACATTGGATCATCGCGTGCTTTAATGCAAACATTTAAAAAGATATTTATTAATCCTTATCGCAGATCAATACTTTTGATACTACAAATTGATATTACATAATAAGGTAATAAAATCGAATCTTCGAAGAAATTATGAGTACAATATATAAACAAAAATAAATTGTAATTATATGAATTGAATTTTTAATTAAAAAAATAAGATGAATGAAAAAACTGGTTTAAATCCTGCTAAATTTTATAGATAATGATCCAATCAACCCATAAAAACGGAATGTAACAGATTCAAGAAACCAATAAAATTTCAATAAAATTTTTATTGGTTCAAAAAAAGATAAAAAGTTTTAAAAGTTTACCCATTATTTCCGATAGACCATATAGACCATTATAGTTTTTCATAGTGTATCGGTATACTGTACGTAATATTTATAATATTTAATATTTAAAATCAACAAATCCAAAAAACGGCGTAAAAAGGGGTTAAGAAATTTGGCGTCAAGATATTTATAAAAAAATAAAAAATAAAAAATAAATCCAGAGAACAAAACATAAAGATTACTTTAAAAAGTAATCCCTTAGGAATATCTTTTGTTACAATTTTAAGCCATATTCACTTATTATAGAATACATCATTTGCGCCTCAGGGTGTTCCAAAGTAACATAATTTGGTTCATACGTACCAGGAATAGCAATAGATAACAAATACATTCGGGCTAAGGCGACAAATCGCAATTATATTTTAATAAAATTCCAGTCAAAAAAAAAATATTGGATCTAATATCGGAAAAAGGTAAAATCTGCATGCACGCCTCACCTGCAGTGAAATTAAAGATTTAATCGTTGGATCATCACTGGCATAATAGTAATATCTTAGTTATTTTCTGCAATTAATATTAATGGTTACATATAATTAAGGTTTGCGTCACCTGACATCCTAATAAATGCTACGTATTCAAATATCAAGATTACCAAAGATATACTTTTTTATGTTATACGTTTTTCCGAAAATTCCTTTTTAGAAAATAGATAATTCCGATTGAGGAAAACAGGTTAAAAAAAATTATTACAGTATTTTACAGTATTAGAAACTTGCTATCAACTTGAAAAAAAAACTTTGGATGATGTTTTTCCGATATTCTAGATCATAGTATATATTAGTATTAGAGAATTCTTAGCATTATTATCATTAATTATTATTATTATTATTATTATTATTATTATTATTATTATTATTATTATTATTAATTATTATTAATTATTAATTATTATTATCAATTTTTATCATTTATTTTATCATTTGTTTTTATCATTTATTTTTATTATTAGCATTTATTATTATTTTATTTGTTATTTTTATATTACGTCATAAAAACAGGTTAAATCAATGATAATACGCATATAGAACTGTTTATCCGACAAATATAGGAAATCTTTTCTCACGTTTTTTTTTTCAAATAAAAAAAAACTTTTAAGTTCAGAAAATCCAGACTGCAAAAACCTCGAATATTCGATGAAATAATATGATTGGTTTACATCATTTGATACATGCATATAAATCAAAGAATAAGCAGATGCTTTTTAGATTGTTGTGAATTAAATAGATAAATTAATGTATATCGCACTACCTAATTACCAAACCAATAAATAAAAGGGCATGGTATTGATGAAATTTGATGTTGGTTGCGCCAATGCACAAACAAACAAGAAATGTTCGGGTGACGGCCTAACGATATCTCATTTACTGCCGGCTTATCTGCTTTGCACGATAAACAAAATAAATTAATCGTGTCACACAGGGATTCCACTAAACCTTTCCCTGAATCCCACGCGCATTGAGTGAAGAGATTTGCTTTGCATTTAAAATTCCATAGATGATATAAAATTTGTTTTTTTTTATACCTCCAAAACCAAGGTAACATAATTGACGTAACGAGTTGAAAAAAAAAAAATTTATTTTTTATTGTTTACGGTAGGTCAAATAATATTCATTGCATCATATTGTTACATTTTCAGTTTCCCCATGTTTATCGTTTTTTTTTTCACCAATAAAATATTTTCTATTTCTTTATGTTTAAAAAAAAATTTTTTTATTAGAATTATTATTTGTTTGCTTAATCCTGTCATTCATCAAAAGAAAGTGGGGTCGGAAGAATATGTTATGCATCACACAAATATACAATAATTGAACCTTTTGCTTACCATTTTTTTTTTAATTCCTGCTCTTTGGTTAAAGTTTACAATTAGTCCGATTCAAGTCCGAATATTCTCTGGAAAAATATGAACTTTATCTTGTTACACGAGCCACGCGAACTAAATATTTCAACTCCGTGATACCGACTAAAAATTTTATTATATAATCTAACTCGTGGCCCAACTCTAGAACCGTTTAGTCCAGTAAGCTTCTTTTTTTTTTTTTTATCTGCAAAATTCGGAAAATGGTTGGAATAATTACGAAAATTTTTTAATCTTAATATTTACTACAAACAAGGGACTAAGTTTTGGCGATAAACATTGTCTCACATAAACATATTAATCAAATATAGGAATTAGCAGAAAAACATGTTTGGTTCTTGGTTTGGTTACACTACTTTTGTATTCAATTTTTCTAATCCTTTTGATTAACATTAATACAAAAATCTTGATTTCTTTATTTACACTGTCCAAAATTTTTGCACTGCTCAACCAATTTTCATTTCCCTTTTTCGTTTACTGGTTTTCATTCTCTGCCTCCACCAGTTTTAGTAGTATTTATTGAAATCTAATATTTATTTTTTAAGTATCGGCAAAACCCATTGCTTTGGTACACAGTGTTATGTCACTGTCACGCTATTTCCATTAAAATAAAATATAAGATACCTTAAAATATCTCATTTGTTAGAGCGTTCGTTTTTCTTTTAGATTATTATTATTATTATTATTTTATTATTTTATTTTATTATTATTATTATTTTATTGATGAATCGAGATGAATCGAACAAAAGTCACCGTAGCGTGCCAGGCGTGTCAAAAGAAAAAGGTCAAATGTACTGGTGTCGCTCCCTGCACTAACTGTAATAGAACTGGTCATCAATGCGAATTTACTGGCACCGCTAAAAAACGTGGACCTAGAAATGGTACTGTCGAGGTGATCAAAAGTTCGGCTAGTAGAATTGAGAATGTTTTGGAAAAAGATCCAAGTTTACGACCTCAAATTGAACAAATGATGAAACGTAGCTCCTCGGTCCGTTCTTCGAGATCTCCTTATGGTGCTTCCCTTAACTCAATAATGATTGTTGATAATGATCATAGAATGGATACTACTTCTAGATCTCATAGTATTCATAATATCCCTAGAAATTTTCCATACCCTACTCCAACGTTAATGCGACCTGTTCCGAAGTATCCCTTAAACATGAGAAATAATCATGTGACTAATGGAAATGGAATTTCAAATTCACAATTACCTGATCATCATCATCAATTTTCCGCAAGTACAAATTCGTCGCATCATATTAATTCCGTCGCAATTCCACAATCATTACCGCCGATCGCCACGTTAGAAACTTCTCCGCTTGTGGAATGCACTTCCGTACAATCAAATACACAACTTAAACATAGAGCGTTGTTGCCCGGCACGTTGTCCGACGTTCCACTGTCTCGCCAAACAAATGCAAATCCTTTACCACCTTTGTTGCAATCATTAGGTGAAGATTCTATGAAATTACCAATTCCTTGGATGGGACAACAACCAAAAAAATCCATGTCAATGCCGATTCTCGGAAATTCTGCGGGCATTAAATTATTACTTTCACCAGCACCTGATTTGGGGAATCCTCTCGATAATAATCGTCATTTAAAATCTCAATGTTCTACTGAACATTCATCGGCCTCTTATGATACTTTAAATTCTAACAAAGCACTTTCACCGACAAGAACATTACCTTCTCCACCATCGTTCTCGCCTCCTGAATCAACTTCTCCAAAATCTCTCAATTATTACGACGAAAAAAATGTCGGTAATAAAAGTTTACAATCACTAGCTTTGTCACCGCCCTCATCTCCGTCTACATTTACACCGTACGTTGAATCAAATTCGTCATGTCTTTTATATCAACCAGTGAGGTGGAATAATAACGAACTTGACGCGTATAAACATAATGAACGAGTAAATATTGAACGAGGTAATAACATGAACGTGAATCAAGTTTATTCAAGGAATTTTAATCACCTTATGCTACAATCATAATCGATGACGGCTATTTTTTTTTACGAAATCATAAGTTTTATTAATCATTTAATATAAATAAGATCAAAAAATAATCCGGAACATGACAAAAAAAACCTCACCTTAAAATTTCCAAAATTAAAAAAATTACATAAAACTAAATAAAATTAAAAATAGATCTTGTCATGATTTCCTTACCAACACATTATGATAGTATGTTTCTTTTCTTTAGAATTTCTTTTTTTTTATCTCTCTCTTTAATTATGCTTTAATTTTTAATATTAAGTCAAACAAACAAAAAATCCGATAGAATTTTATTTTTTCTTTTTTTGAGTTCTAATTTAAGCAACAACAACAACCAAAAAAAAAAAAAAAAAGAATTACATATATACGTATATGAAACTTCGTTATACAAAAAAATACTTTCGCGTTATTCCTTCCTCAACATCTCTCTCTTTTTTTTTTTTTTTTTTTTTGCATTTCTGAATTAAATTGGCAAGAATTGGTTTAATCAATCGTCGTCGTAAAAAAAAGTGATTGAATACAAATTATTATATTAGTTATATGTAAGTAAAAAAAATCCCGTTTTTAGAAAATGATAATAATAAAATCACTTTACTCTAATGATAATGTGTCATTTTTCATGTGACAATTATCGCGAAAAAAAATACATCTATGTACATAAAAAATTCTGATTTTCATCGAACTACAATACTAAAAAAATATTTATAGAGATAATATAAAATTCAGTGAAGTTAAAAATCATAATACATTTATGATAAGATTCCTCTTAATAGATTATACAGTATTTTTCAATAAAGACGTGCTAGAAAAAAACCATTATCATATCATAATCGACGAATCATTATCATTATGCGTTATATTCATATTCATACTCATATTCATATAAATCATAAATCGCTGCTAATTTTTGATGCAAAAGATCTCAGAATACATATATAGTCAAAAGAAGTTTAACATGTTTATTTTTTTCAAAGAGCATTAGTTAAAGAAACAATATTTAATCGTCAAATCATAAAACGAACATAAACACAACACAATCAAGTCTCTCTAAATGCAACCCTCAAATGCAATATCTTTCTAAATGCAACCTTTCTTATTGTTCTTTAAATGCAAGCTGACAAAAGTTTTGTCTTTTTGATGAAAAATGAGCATCAATTTTGTAAAAATCTGAATGTTTTTTCATTAAACAAAATGAAAAATGTGCTGATGATAATAGAGATAGTCACCCTTATTCTTCTACTTATTCTAATCTCCATACGCAATAAAAGCTCAATCTGAAGATCATAATATTGTAGTTATGAAAATATTAAAAGAGTATTGTAAAGATTGTAATGAATGTTGTGCTGATGTTGCGTCGACAGAAAGTGCTATAGACATTCCTATAGGTAATCCTATTGTTGCGATACCTGCGGTTCCAGCTAAAATGGATCTAATTTGATTGGTTTGCATCTTTTGATTTGAATCCAATTGAAATCGAAATGAGATCGATCGAGTTCGAAATAAAATTGGGGAACCAATCGGATTGATCAAAGTAAAATAGAACCAATCGAATTTGAAATTGGATGAGTTTTTTTAAAAACCAAATATTTAATAATAAAAAAAAAAAACTTTCACAAAAAATGATATCATTCTAATTTTTAATTTTAAGGTCGTTTAACCGGAAAAAAATTTGTTATTTGTATGCATTATTACTGTATTATGTAATTAGACTATTGCACTCTTATCGTTATACACAAATAAAAAAAAAACATGAAAATTGTCATTGTGTGTTATCAAAGTCTTTTCACAAGTACACAATATAGTTTAGCTAGTTTTGGATTTTTGTGTGCTAATAGAAAGCACAAATCATGAACTAGATATATAAAACGTTTAGCAGGCATTTTAACCAACGCGACCACTATCATTATATGCGTTATCAGTTTATAACGTTTTATATAAAACTCTGAAATGGACTATATTATCTCTTAAACCGTAGCAATTTCAGGCAAATTTGTTTAATAAGGCCACGCAGAGAAAATTTTTTTTGTTTCTCATAACCCGGCTAGGCCATTGAGACTTAATAAATTTAAATTTTATGAGACGCAGTATAAAATTAACCAATCGCAATCGTCCAAATTTGACAAACAATTTGTTAATATACTCATGTCTTTGGCACAGGTAAGTTTTGTATATTAATGGCTATACAATACAGGAATGATAATGACCTGGTCATTTACTCAAAATTTAAATGATGGGTCATTTGGGTCATAATATAAAAGTTATCGAACAATGATCGTAGCTACGCTAGTGATTGGACCCGGTAGGTGCCAACCGGGGACTGCACCAGGGCGTAGGATCGATTTTACTGTCACATGATTTCTGACGTCTATCAGCTAATTAAAATTCAGGATCATGTATAACGTAAAAACATCAAAACAAACGTTTGCTTTACAAAAAACACATTTATCTCGAAATTTAGTCTAGTAAACTATCTTTGAAGATCTAATAAAAAAAAATTCCTTGTGCAATTTTACTATATAACTGCTCTTATAATCCTCCCAAACTCTAACCCGGGCATAAACAAAGTTTTTTAGATTTGACGAAATTTGTTTTCCGACTATCACGTGACAGTAAAATCGACCCTACGCCCTGGTGTTGCCGGGTCACCCGCGGGCAGGGTTGGCACATTTATCCATTGAGGCGAATGGATAACAACTCCATTGACATTGCTCCATTGCTCCATTGAGAATTATTTCTGAATGGAGCCAATGGAAGCCAACCAACTCCATTGATATTACTCTATTGGGTACGATTTCTGAATGGAGTCCAACAACTTCATTA
This sequence comes from Dentiscutata erythropus, assembly GCA_910591965.1. Lineage (NCBI taxonomy): Eukaryota > Fungi > Glomeromycota > Glomeromycetes > Diversisporales > Gigasporaceae > Dentiscutata > Dentiscutata erythropus. The sequence continues at coordinate 5,905 of CAJVPY010002039.1, read as the reverse complement.
AATAAGATGCAAGATATTTGGGGATGTGTTAATTAAAACAAGGCTTATGGCATTTTTTACAAAATCAAGTTAGCTATACCATTATATAGAGTAGACGTTTTTCTATATAATTTGACATTTAAAAGCATCGATTTGCATAATAAATTTTTGTCGATGCCTACTTTTTGAAATGCTGTATATGATTAAACATGATCTAAAATTAGAATTTGGTTATCTGGTTGTCGATCACTGCTACAGAGTCATAGAAAAGGACTCATGTGATTGGCTAGCATATGTCGATCAAACAGGTTATACTAATAATAGATTGCCATTGTTATTGTTACACCCAATTTTAAATGTGATTTTCTCTAAATAGAAAAAATGCTATAACCATTTTGTTATATCAAAAAAATTTTTTTAAATAGCAAAAAATAAACAGAAGTTTATCATTCCGGCTAACAAATTTTTGGTTTAAACCATCCTTTTTTTTAGCGCTAACTTACCAAAACTTTATAATTGCCTCTCAAAATCACAGATAAACCTGATGATTAGTTTATTAATAAGCTACATATTGTTCAATTATTATTATAGGTCAAATAATTAAACAGATTATAAACAGAGACAATAGAATATATCAGAGTACAAATAATAACTTTTGTTCTAAAGAGTATCGAACATATAATAAACAATTAATTCTCAACAAATTTCTAAATGGTCTAAAAAGATAGCAGCTTTATTTTTAATGTTTGAAGCTTTTAAAATAAATTATCAATATATTAATATCAGTGCAATAAATACAACAATCTTTTACCGTTTAACCAAACCAACCATAATGAATACTATTATTACATTTTTCACTTATTTAGTTTAATATTTTCTCAGTAAAGAAGGCTTAAAACTGAAAGGTTTGGGTAGATGCTTTTTTATATTTGAAGGATAGTAAAGACATTTAAATTGTTAAAATCATTAAAAAGAGGATCCAATATAATTAAAGCTGAAACTTTAATGGTTAATCAAAGAAAATTTTTCATTTTTTTTAGATAGTATAGTGTGATAGTAGTGATCGGTTCTCCAATGAAAGCTGAGTTCTGCAATACGTGATAAGGGAGTGACGATAAGGGGGGGAATCAGAATAAAGAAAGTATAAAAAAAAAAAAAAAGAAGAGAATAAAGTTTCACATTCAAACTATTTTTTTAAGACCACATGGGTGGATTATGGGAAGTTGATAGTCTATATATTACTAATGAATTAACAATGACGAAATACTATATGATCAAACTATTATGTAATTAAGATCGAGTTGACTATCGGAGATAAGGTATAATGTAATTAATTTAAGAGTTAAATCATGTATATAAGAAAATAGAAAATTAAGTAGAAGGCTTGGCTTCTAGACCTCAAGAAAAATAAAGAATAAATTAAAACAGGGTTACTTATTTTCGCTGACAATAGAAAAGTACAAACTATTATTTGTTTGCTCATAAAATAATAAAATAAATACACCAATACTTTCTCCAAGCAAATGTTATAATCATAGAAGATCCTATTACTTTCAAACTTCTTCTATAGGTAGTTGCTAAAGACCACCACATATAGTGAATATTATAAAAAACAAAAAAACATCTAATTTTATAATCATCATCAATTGTACTTGAGCATCATCATGATTATTGTTTGATTAATTGTTTTAGCTGCTTGAGAGTAGCCTTAATCAATTAACTTAAAGCCAGCAATTATGATATAACTTGTGTACTTAAATAATGATTTTAAATATCTTAGAAGAATAACTTTAAGTAAATTTATTAGTCTATTAAAAGGAACTCGCTTGATCACATTTTCATAATTTGTAGTATTAAGTTAAAATACTTTAATCTTATTTCCACTAGAATACATCTTTCAGTATTTAATACTAAAAGATATATTTCAATAAGTTTTCTATCTTTATATAATCTGTTAGTTTACTTCATAGAATTGACATAATGCAGTTTACAAAAAAACATAAAATAAGTGGTTATAATCAGTTTAAAAGTCATTAAATATTTAAAAAGCATTTAACACATAATAGATAACCAAAAAATAATAGCTTATTGATAACAGACTCTAGTTGAGATAAGTATAGTAAATTGCCACTTTACCAAATAAACATCAAAATTTGCCTCCATTACAAAATACATATGACTCAAAAATAATTTGTAATAAATTATAGATATCAAGCAAAGTAATTTATAATATATATATATATATATTGAAAGTTCTAATGTACTTAATAAAAATGAATGAATATATAATATAATATAGTGTAAAAAATTTTTATTGCAATTCTAAAAGATATGGTGGGGTTGGAAGATTTTAAATAAACTACAAAGGCTCCACTTTGCATCATTATTAATTGACAGATGATCAGTTATCACATTAACCACAATTTGATTTGAAACTATTGCATTTTCATCAATTTCTAACTCATACAGATCTGGTTGGTCTCATTCTTCTTCACTTTGTGCATGTTTATCATCATTAATCATATCAATCTATTTTAATACTATTTCATTTCATTCTTTTTTATTCATAAGAATATTATTCTTTTCTAATTCTGATGTCTGAATTTCTTCATCATCTTCAGAATCACTTACAATAATCATATCATCTTGATTAGTTTGTATCGATGTTCCAGTATTATTAGACTTGAATAGTAGTAGAAAATTTTCTTGATATTTTTTAATTGAGTTTTCAATAGCCTTTAAATTGTTACAATAATTCATTGCAGCATGCAACTGACTAATTTGTAATACTTTCTTGGGCTTTAAATAAAATTAGTAATTTTAAAATAATTAATTAATTATGTAACAGTTTATTTATATTTTATCATCAAGCATCACAGATTTGTTGATAATATTATGCATAATTGCGGCTATGTTGCAATCATATATAATAATCGTGATGTCAAGAACATAATAAAATAATAATAATATATATCATTAAATGGTTGCAATATTTATTATAATACCAACCCATGCATAAAAAAAGTCTTTCAACACATGCAGAATTTACACAAATTAAAAAAATTCAACATGCAACTTTGCTTAATTCTTTTGCTGAGTTAGAGTAAAATTCCTAATATTCTAAAATATCATTTGCAAATTAATTTGCAGCACATAAAGTAAATGGCTTTTGTTGTTTACAAAATTTTTCAAGCTCAGGAAGTAATGTTCTTGGTTCTGCTTAAAACCATGTATAGTAATACTAGCAAATCCAATCACTAAGCTGTATATATAATTCTTCATTATTATTTTCAAACATTTCTATATGGTATTCTGGATGAAGAAGAAAAGCAAGTAAAAGTAATAGTTGCTCTCAAGATTTCCATTGTGCTTCTAAACTATTAATCATTTTAGTTGCAAATTCTTGATTAAAATATGTCTTATAAAATTTAATAAAATATGCAAATCTGTGAAGAACTTCATATGTTTTGTTGTAATTTATTTAAAATTGTACAATATGGTAACAAAATATCTACAAGATTATTAATCATAATCTATTATTGTTCATTATTAATAATATTACAAATTTTTATAGGCAATAATAATATATTTTGTATATCACCAGTTGATGAAAATTTGAATTTAGCTACAAGAGTCTAAAATTACAATTTATTAGTATTATTTTTTATATTAAAAATATATTTAATTAATATTAATAAAATTATCTTCAAAGCTGCTTTAGTTTTTAATAAGCTTGAAAAGCAATAAAAATAACTATTCTAGCAAGTTTTAATGAGGCTAGTAAGTGCAATATACTTTTTATATATCAAATACTGTTCATTATGAAGTTGTTTTATAAAATATAAATGATTTGCAGTATTAAAATAAAATACGATAGTAATAGCCAATTTTGAAGCATTATTAAATTTAGAAGATTCTTTAAAAATTTTTTTAATATATAAATTAAGTTGATAGCAAAACATAGTAAAAAAATCTTATTTGTATATTTTAATTGTAATCATCATCTATTAAATAAAATAATATTAATATTAATAAATTAAAGATTCTAACTTAAAATTTTATAACTTACTTTGCTGCAGCATATATAGAAGTATTATCAGTTACAAGATCAATAATTTGAATATTTTCTGCTTCGAATATATTAAAAAAAGTTTCTATCATATTTATTAGGCCATGCAAAATTAATTAAATAGTTTTCATAACCCGGCCGGGTCAAAATTTGAAAATTTCAAAAAAAAAATTTTTATATGTTTTAATAACCGGGTGGGTTTTAAAAAAAAAATTAATATAAATTTTGTAAAATTTTATATATGAAATTTAAAAAAAAAAGCCGGCTGGCCGGGTCTATTTAAAAGTTTCATGTTATGAAAACCAAGTAATCAAATTTGTATGGCCTTATATTTTCTTACTTTTTTTGTTTATTGCTAATATTTTTAGCTTTCTAAATTAGTAATTCACCTTTTGCTGTAACAAGAATAGATCCTAAAATCTTTTGTTTAGCAATATTTTTCTATTTATCAAGCACTAGTAAGCTGTATCTTTTAAAATTTGACTAGCAAGCTGTTTATAGTTAGACAAAACAAGACTTGGGTTAAGCTAGCATGGCAGACATTCGATTTAATTGGCTTGTAGATCTCTGAGTTACACAACATAAATAAAAATTTTTAAAGTAACCCTTACTATGAAAAACCATATTGTCAATTAGCAACCTGTGGTTTTATATAATAATTTTTTTTAAAACCATCTTAAAGTATTTTTACCTCTTCGTATGTCTTTAGTGAAAAAAGATTAGTATAGATCATTATTACTAAAGACTTTACTTAGAGAGCAAAATCAGTAAGTAATATGGTAATACAGTATGTAACGAATATATTATTCGTTATACTATATATATATATACTTTTTTTTTTTGCAACTAGAGACGTGGTGTACTTCACCAACTGACAGCATTCAGGTCCAAATATTCCCTTGAGCAAAAAAAAAAACTTAAATTACTCTATGTACATCAGTATCAAATACGTACATACGTATGTATGTTAAATACAGAAAATAAAGATTTACTATTTATATTAAATTTTTTAAATTTATATTATTGTAGATTTCTCCTTTACAAGCATGCAAGAACACAGTGGACAATTGAAAATAAAAATATTGATGATTGCATAAAAGCATTTCAACTTAGAGTCTGATGTGATTGAGTGGATTTCTATCAATGTTAAAAAAATTGGTGAAGAAGGATTTGGTTCTGTATATTCAGCAACCTGGTCGGATAGTATACGAAAAGTTGATAAAATTGATGATAGTGATAGCTATATCTACAAAAGAGCATGTGAGCCATCCAGCACCATTACACTCAAGACGTTGGCCAGTTCTGAGGAAAGCAATTATTTTTAAAAAAAGTAAGTTAATTTATTGTTTTAATAATTTAGTTTATCTAATAGTTTATTGAGCTAATTCATTGTTTAAACTTTAAGGTTAAAAGTCTTATTACATATAAATTAAATTATAGTAGTCTTGCAATATATAGAATAATCCAAAACACAGAAACAAAAAATTACTTGATGGTCTTTCAGTATACTGATAATGGAAGTCTTCATTACTTAAGAAAAAATTTTATTAGTCTTACATGGCAGACTAAATTACAAATACTTAAAAATACTGCGTATGAGTTATATAATATTTATGTATATCCATGCAGATTTTACTGTGGTAATATTTTGCACTAATGAAAATACACAATTCATATTACAGATCTGGGATTGTTTAAAAAAGTAGATGAAAAAGTTTCAACTAGCGAAATTTATAGAGTTATGCCTTAGACGATAAGCCGTTTACACAGGCAGCAGATATTTATCCCTTAAATTGTAACACAGGCAAATTTGCCTGCGAAGATTTTTACTAATTTTTTTAATATTTAAATTTTTTA